>DF242926.1:10452-57123 GCA_000507305.1 Breviolum minutum Mf 1.05b.01 | reverse complement strand
TTTGGGACAGACAGACAGACAGACAGACAGACAGACAGAGAGACAGATAGATAGATAGATAGATAGACAGAAAGATAAATAGATGGATAGACAGGCTGATAGAGCTAATGAATGATTGGTTGTTTGCCTTTTATAGCTAGATCACTTGATAGCTAGATAAGTTGGATCCATGAGTAGGCAGAAAGATAGGTAGATAGATAGACAGGCAGATAGATAGGTAGATAGATAAATAGACAGATAGTTAAGCTCAGATGGTTTAGTAGATAATTTCCTAGATAGCTAGGTAGCTGGATAGTCAGAAAACCTAGATAGTCAGAAATTTTCGGAAAGCTGGGTAGATAGATAGATAGATACATAGATAGATAGCTAGATAGATAATTTGATAGCTAGCTCGTGTGATACATAAAGCTAGGTGCATAAATAGTGAGAACAAGGGGCAAGGAAGAGGCAGAAAGATTGGAAATTTGAAACACTTGTCGATCCATGAGCGCGTTTGCTCTGCCATCCATGACTCACAACAACCAAACTTTCCTATAGGGTCTCTATTTTTGAAACCTCCGCCACTGCCGTGAGCGGTGCTAGTTTTTGCCTCCGTGGTCCCCTTGAGCAAGATTGTTGAGAATTTTGTTTTGCCATGTCTTCCTCTTCGGGATCGCTGTTCTGGCAGCCCCTCATTTCATAGAATCAGCCAATGATGGTAAAAAACTTCGCATTTCCGAAAACGTTTTCCTGGTTCCATCATTTCCGCGTTGAACGCATGGTTCAAGGAGATTCCCCACTGTTTTTTGTAGAAAATGTTCCATTGGTTTGGGGCAGGTTTCTGTGTCGTCCTTTTCGGCAATTGCGATTCATCAGATTTTTTAAGCATTTTTTCCACATGCTCTTGCAAAAGTCCACTGGTATGATTGAAGGGGATGGTGCGTCACCAAGGTTTGGCAAAAAATTTATCCAAGGCTTCCAAAGACCGTGAAAGAAACGTACGTTATATAAAAAGGCGGTTTATTGCGTAAAGGCGGTTATTTAGCAAATGTTGATGGAGGCCCTAAAAAGCAGCATTTCCCATATTTTTCCCAGAAATTTTATTTCGCATTAATTCGCAGAAATTCGCACATCTAAAAAAATGAAAGAAAAAATACGATTTTTGGAAGGTGCAAGTTCCACGCTAAACAACGTCCTTTCCATGCTAAACAATGTATTTTCCACGCTAAACTGCTAAACAAAGTACTTTCTACGGTTTGCCCATGGTTTGTCCATGGTCTAATTTTCTGAAAATATGAAAATCACAAATTCGTACTCAGCGCAAGTTTTCTAATTGTGGAGATCTCTATTGCAATTGTGGACATCTAGGTAGCAGACCTGGGAAGGATGCAAAACAACGTTCGTTGTGAGTGAAAAAACATCACTTTTGCAAAGGACGTTTAAAAGACGTTCGAGGAAGCTTAGGAATTCATGGTTATGCAAACACCTTCATTGTCCTGCTTGATAGAAAAAATATGAAAGAATGGCCGCGCAACCCCTCACGTAAACAATTCCAAACAACACACCGTTGCGCAAACAACTCCGTGCAAAAACGTGCAGAAAAGAACTCCGTAGGATCGGGGTAGGGTATTAAATCTCGTGGTTTCAGCAGTAGTGAAAAACCTCTTTCGCTTCTTTCGCCGCCACCGCCCAAGTTTTGTAGAAGATTCCGCTGGGAATGGGCGTGAGGTACCGAACAACATGCCTTTTCCGCACGGATCAGTGTCACCTTCCCATTACATTGATTGGGGGGGAAACTTTATGTATACGGACACTACGAAATGTGATGCAATGGGAAGTGCTAGCTGGATTCGGGCTTTGTTGGTTTCCCCACCCCGCAAGTTACCTCGCCACTTTTTGAGGCCAGGGTCCCCTTACTCCGCGTTGAATGACATAATGGTCATTCACTTTTGAAAACTTGAGGTTTTTCAACGGACACATTGAGGTCAAATTTTGTTTCTACGTTGAGCCGGCAACAAAGATAAAAAACGTGGAAAACGATGGCGGACCTTGAATGTGTTTCAGTGCCCAAAAAAATCCATTGCGAGGCTGCCCTCGGAGAAGTGCGGTTTCACTGGTGTGGATGTGTGAGAGAAAATTAGAAAATTCCTTCCTTCCAATTGTGACGTGTGTACCTTATGTTCTGCGCACCGGTCTCCACTCACCTGCGTGCAGGGTGAAGGTGGTAACGACATCGTGGATGAATGTGCATATCGCATTCGTATGTAATATTGATCATTTGTGGCAGCCGAACTATATGATGTATACATGCTGGGAGGTTTGAAGCAATGGCAGGGTAGATCCATATGATCCATCACCTAATGATTCCGTTTGCCGGGCGTTGGCACGATTGCCGCACAACTGACTTAATTACTAATATTCTTAAATTGGTTAGTATATCACCTCTACAATTTTCACTACAAAATCCTTGGGCCTATGCCATCCATGAAATGGAAAGCAAAAAATGAACAATTGCACTTGTGTTATGTTGTGTGAAACCTTATGTTTGTTACATTATAGTGAAAAATCATTCAAGATAAGATAGACAGGTCAAACATAAGGCTGGTATTATGTAGTGCGATATTTTTCATGGGAAGCCTTTGGGAAAAAACATACTACACAATATATAAGATAGAATATCTTGTATAACTTTTCTTGTGGCACTCAGGTAACAAGGTCGCCTCGTAGATGTCAACCCTCATTCTGTCTTGGTAAAATTGCATGGCCTTCAGCGTTATTTCTGCGCAACCGGTGTTTCCCCAAGGGAAATTCACGGCGGGATCATAATATTGGTTGTAAATCGTGATTCAATAATGGGCATGTCTTCAGAGAAATTAATGTTTTAACATATTTTGACTTTAATGATTTAATGACCCAACATGACCATGTCGCATCATCCAGTGTCCAGGGTTGCGGCTGCCGGTGGATTTGTTTTATTGTATACCTCTATAAAAAAATATGCAACTGTATACTGTATTATTTTTTTCCTGCAGCCAGAGCTCGGTACGAGTGCAGCGGTACTTCACAATACTGTATGCATGTATATATATATTATATATACATTGATAGGACTAATGCCATGCTATGTGATATGATTGTTTTTGTTGGGTGAGTCTTAATTAGATGTTTATGTTATTGCAAGTTATTGCTATGTCAGTCCCGAGCAGAAGCACCCAGCAATGCAGTGCAAAAGATGTTGTGTGTCTGAAAATTATTTGGCAAATGACATAGACGTAGAGCAAGGAGCCTTGTTTTTTGTCAGGTTTGTACAAGTACTGTCATGGCACCGGATTGTTTTCAGTTGTAATTACCTCATCAATTTCAAAACTCTTTCACATATTTTCCTGTCAGTTCTTTTAAGTTTGTTAGAAGGATAGAAAAAATTATGTGCTGAACATCAAATTGTGCTAGCAGGTTGTTGTACTCTAGCAACGCTTCCGAAAACCGTCACGTTATGCACGGGACATTGGAGGACTTGCGCCGCGAGTGTTTGGAAGCACGTGCCCCAAGCCCAACCATGAAGGCTGGATATTCACTTCAATGCCGTAAAAACAAAAAAATATCAAAAACCATCAAACATGATGAAACACCTTCAATACAAGGTTTGAATTTCGGAATGCTGTATCAATTTCAGGATGATTCAGCTGCAGCTGACGTGGGTGCAGGCGCAGTGGTGCCACAGTCACTCGATGTCACTTGCAAATACTTGCACAGGGGTGACTTGTTTCTCGCTCATTTGTAGGTGCAAGTAAGGGAGGAGGCCGTAGGCCACCTCCATCCTGGGAATGGAGGTAGGGCTGTTGAAACCAATACATTTCGGATGTTTTTGCGTTTCAGGTCCGGTCAGTTTGCATGGATGTGATTTTTGCATGTTTGCAGGCAACCCATTGCTGGAAAAGGAGGAGCGCGAGGGACCGGAACCCCTTCCATGTTCAGCATTCCTCAGTACCCACAGCGTGTGGTGTTTGGCAGGCGGGCCATTTGTTTGTGAGTTTGTGAGATTTTGTGAGTCTTTTCGTGAAGAATAATTGAATCATTGAGTAATCATTGTGACTTGTTATGTTTTTGAACCATGTACGCAGCACAGCTTGCCATCAAACTTGGATGTCCATGATCGGAACAAGTAGACTGACCTCGGTAAATTGCGGAGGTATGCCAAGCATCGTGCTTCCTATGTGGCAAGTCACAAGGCTTATGCTGCCGAGCATGCCACAGCAAAACTTTATAGCCAAGCGAACCGAAGTAAGCAGATTGAATTTGACAAGTCAGCATTAAAACGCAGCAACTGCAGGTGGCGGAGCGAGTGAGGCACGTTGTTTCAAAGCCTTGCGTAAGTTTGTGTGGTAACAGTATGTAAGGATTTGGATTGGATCCAGCACTGCCAAGTTTGTCATCACTTCCAGCACTTCCAGGAAAATGGGAGCAGGCAATGGTGAACCTGAGGAACCAGTTCAGCCACCAGGCGAGTGTCAGTTGACTTGGCTGACATGGCCGAACTTTTGTCAAGTGCGTTTGTAGATTAACATGATGTTGACTCACTCGAGGTGAGGATGATTGGCAAGATGAAGATTGGTGCCCTCCAACCTGGGCGATACTAAGATTTCAATAGTAACTACCAATTCAACAACAAGTTCCCTTGAACTAGATACGTTTGAAAAGCCTGGGTTCAACCCGAAGTCATTTGGCACATTTGGTTGTTTGATATCTTTTATTCTCTTTTGAATTTATTGGGTTGCTTTGAGCAATGGATCATGGCCATGCCCCATTTGCTCGTGACAGCAATGAGAGTCGCAGGGTTTGTTTGCTTTGATGCAAGGTACGGAGATGAGTGGGAAGATGGCGATTGGGATGAGTGGGATGGATGGGATGAAGGCTGGTGATTTGGTGGTTGAGTTCGTTATGGTTCTGATGCATTCTGCAAATTAGCGAATTATATGGTCGCTATGGCTTGCAAAGCAACCTGCAGCAACCTTTACCCAACTTTTTCTGGCCGCAGAGTGCTGCCAAGGCAATCTTGACAACAAAAGTGCTCGCTTGTTGTGAACGTTCGACTAGTCTTGCAACGGAGAATGAGCTGTCATGGCCACCGATACAAGTGCACATTGCCAACTTTCACTACACGGCAGTTGCCCGAATGGTTTGCCGGGGCTTGAGTTGGAGTCAATTTCACAACCTAAACATCCCCAAACTGTCCAACTACAATCAACTACACACGAGTCCATCGAGATTCCCCTTCCAATTTCCTCTCTGAGATGACTAGACCCCTCGCATCCTTATTTGGAGAACATAAGCGCAGCCGTTTGGATGGCTTAGTTGGGATTTGAAGGAGGTTCATCAGCTGCGGGCAGTTTGAGCTGAGGCAGATTTCAATCAAATGGAGTCATCCGTGATTTGTGGGTCAAGTCAGCTTCCTGTCTGACTTGCAGCTCAGGCATGCTGAGTTTGAGTCGAGTTGGAGCTCGGCTGTGCAGGAGAAGGGTGGGGCCGTACATTCTGTGAACACTGCCAGAATCTACCGCACATATTTATTATTCATTATTCAGGTGATGATAACTCGATAACTCCCCCAGATGTCGCTGCCAATGCAATTTTGCAAAGAAGCCACGATGTATCCGGGTGTACCATGTATGGTATATCGAAACTGTTGTCGAAGCACAATGCAGCAAGAAGCCTGACAACGACAAACCAAGTAGTTGATGCTGCACGGTAGTCTACAGTAATATATAATTAATGAATTGCAAAGAGTGGTTTTTCTTTGGCCATTTATGAGAGCAGTTAGCAGGCGGTTTTTGCTGCTAGGACGGGAGATTCATTGTGTGCCCTATCGGCCCTGTCGCGGTATGCCCTATGCCAGCAGCTGAGAGACATTGAGAGATTTGAAACTGTACACTGCGCGACGCAACCCGCATAGTTGAGGTAGCCGGCCAGAGACAGGCAGGGTTTTTGAGTCTTTGATGCTTGATGAACTGTAACTTGAGGGTTGCAGCCTTGGACTGCCTGCTTGAAGATTCTCTGCAGCGGTGTTTGGGATTGAGTTAGGGCAGACATGGCAGATCATGGCAGACTCATTCGGTGATCCTCAGAACGAAACAAAATTACAAACATGAAAGATCATGAAAGATCGTGAAAGCATCACGCAATCTAGCAGTTTAAATCTTAAAATTGTTGGCCACTACAGGCATTCCTTCAAACGAGTCACATAGGGCAATTTTGTATCGCGTGGTGTCCTTCTTGCTATCTATACCTAACGCTGAACCATGTCGCACATTGTCGCACCATGTCACAATGCGATTTTGCAGATACAATTGCTGTGAAGGGCCTAGCAAGGCCAACACCATCCTTGCTGTTTTCAATCCATGTGAGGGAAATTGTATGGGGAGTTGGACTTTTGGAGTCTGCAGCAGCCGGGAAAGATACTGCAAGTCTGGACCTGCACCCGCCGTGGAACCATACTGACACAACTCTGCCCATGCCACAGGTGATTGGTGAGATAAGAGGAAAACTGCTGCTGGGAGTTTGAGTGGAAGGAAGGCGGTGCGAATCTCGAACTACACTCCATCCGTTCCCTCGTTTTGCCAGTGCCTAAACTTTACGCACTTAAGGCAAGGCCTATCAATGGAGTGCAGGACGATTTGACGAGCCCGGTCAGTGATTCCACAACAGTGTTGTGGACTTTGCAAATCTGGGCGCTACCACCAGCATTTGCCGAATCTACAGGAATTCCAATCTGTAAAATTGAAGTGCCCGAGGCCAAGTTGATTCCCTTCACAGAACATAAGCTCAAACTGGAGCGACCCGTAGAGGTGTTTTGGCCTGAGACCTGGAGCCGTCGGCTCCTCCCTGAAACCGAATCCGACGCGGTTGAAGTTTCACACATTTCTTTCAACACTGGGGTTGAAGTGGCACAGCCAAATCACGGCTTGACATTCCAAAATGTTGCAATGCGATGCCGACAAGCTATGTTTGAGGGTGCCAATGAGAATGGTGCAACTGCTCGCAGCCTGAAGCATTGGGCGGAAATAGAAAGTTGGTTTCTTTTCAGCCCACACTATTCTCGATATGACGATGAGCTGCTTCCAATTGATGAAATCACCGCACTTCATCCAGAGGGGGACTTTACTTTGACGGAGAGCGATCTATTGGAGTTGCGACAAGACGAAAACTACCTGTTTTGCCACTCTACGGTGGTCAGATTGGTTTTACTATCGTGGGGCTGGGATACGGAATCTGGAGAACTTAGAGATGTAGATGGAGCTGGTGGACAAGGCTGGGAGCCTAGTGGCAGTCACGCCTGGAGATTGAGACACTTGTGCCTCTCCTGCTGGCTGCTGGGGCAAGTAGAATTGCGCCAAACATGCAACGACTTTGTCATGTCCCTGGGTATGGATGCGCCTTGGACAGAGGATGGATTTGCGGAAGCCACTTTTACCTTGGAGGATGCACAGAAAGCGCGACAGTTTTGGGACACACGTCCTCAACCAAGTCCGAGCCTCAGGATTCTACAGAACTGATGGTGATAGTTAGATATTGGCTGGATGTTGCATGATGTTGCTGCATGTGAAGTCCTGAGTTTAGATTGGCTATACCCAAGCATCACATCAATGGGCAAATGCCAGAGCTAGAGTTCTTGAATTCTTAGGATATTGTATGGGAATGGATGAGCCTGAAATGGCAAAAACGACTTTACCATCCGTATTCCATGTGGTGAATTTATGATGTATGCTGTATGCCATATGAAAACAGGAAGGATTCCTAACAAATCCAAGATAAATTATGTTTGAAATTTGGGGCCAACATTTTGGCAAACGAAGTTTGCAGAAGCAGTATGGCAGATTTGATTGCCCTTCTCCGCAGCTTACGAAGGGATTCGATTCAGCAACAAAAATCAGGGCGAAAGTCGTAGCTTAAGGCAGATTCTACCACGAAGATATGCCAACAAGCCTCTGGAATGAGCATTCAAATTCATTTGACAATACGACATACTATATGACAAGGGCCGGATTCACAGGAACAGTGACCCATCATCTCCCATGTCCAAGCGCACTGGTTCATCCGGTGACATCGCTGACCTGTCGCTCCAGTCCATTATATAGCCATTTACTCCTATAGGTTTGTTATGCAGGCAATAAAACCTGCCTTGTCATAAAAGTTGCAGCATGACTGGGATGATGCGCCTCCATAAGATAGGTAATATGAGTTTTGCAATGGTTGGATTTGCAACATTTTCGCAAGTCAGATACTAGCTACAAATAGTTGCTGGTACAAGCTGTTTGTATCACCCATAGCGTTTAAGACTCAAAGCCAAACGAAAGTCAAAATGTTTGAATAGTTTGGGCTGGCTTTGTCAATGGAACTCTCAACCCCTGGCATGGTAGATGAATGACAGCCTATGATAATCTTATTCATTTTTAAGGTTCTGTTTGTCAGATTGTGGACATGAGGCTGCCTCACAGAAGATCCTCGTACTCTTCAGGGTATAGTCCTCGCGGACGACTTTCTTGACCCACATGAGATTGACCCCTAGCAGGGCGCAAAAATTGGTGCTGCAGGGTTTGCTGTCAGGCATGCCAAGCAGAAAGACAAGCTAGCAGAGTTGTAATTAAGCTGGACTTTCTCTTGCAATCCAAGCGAATGCCTGATTGGGCAACATGTTTTGTCTCTTGTCAGGCCTCAAAACACTGATGCCACTACTGGTTCCTGCTGCTCACCAGGCAGGGATTTGTTCCAATGCCCTTTGGGCATTTTCGAGAATGTAGATGGAAAAGAAAGTGCCCTTCGGGCCGGGAATGCAACAGAATTTGTTTTGCTTTACATGATGCCTCGATGTGCTCTCCGGCTCAAATTGTCAAAGATGCCTTGAGGGGTGCGTACCACTCAAGATTGCACAACATGTTCACAGACTCAGAAGTGATCGTTCAGATTTCAAATTAATGTTCATGAATAGAACCGTTTTCATTAAACACGAATCAACCCAATAAGACTACAAGACAAATCATAATGTTTTGGATTTGGTTTCAGTGCTTCCCCTTGTTGGATTGATTGGTTCAGCTGGTGTGGTTAAGAGGTTCACGACTTGGATGCAAAGGTGGGTAGGAACTTGTCCACTTCATTGGATGCATGACTCAAGTTTACAATGCTTTACATCAATTCTAGCCTAGGCCAACCTGCAAAGAGGTCAAGGGGATGTGCTTTCATAGGCTTTCATCATATCTCCATTGCCAATACAAGGAAGTTGGAGAGTTCCATGTGACTTTTATGATGATGCTCCCGCGAATGTTTTTGAGCAAGTTTCTTGACTTCATACTGTCACTAAACTGTCCTACGAAGCACACACGACCAGGTTTCTCGCTATCCTAGTTGGTGTTGATTGAAAATGTTTCAGTCTTCGCAATCATCCTATCCCATCCATGGATGATACGGTGACTGGCGCTGCGGAAAGCCCTACGAGAAGTGTCACCACATCAACATGTGACTCACCTTTGGACTCTTCGCCGCAGGTATGCTGTTCATCAAGTTTTGTTGAAATGTTTCAGCAGGTTTCAGCAAAGGCATAGAATGACATCAGAGAAGAATTCCTTGCCAAGCCCGACAGAGAGAGAGAGAGAGAGAGAGAAGAGTGGTCACGATTGTTCAGTTGCTAGTGTCTCATCAAATACTAGACAAGGCAATGCTGCGGAAGGTGCGAGCTGGCAATGTCAAGAGTGGTTGGAATAAAGAGATTGAAGATGATTGAAGTCAGAGTTGCTTTTGAATAATTTGCGTTTTGTATTGGCAGTTCATCGCCTTTCAGCAATTTTCAACGCAGGTGGCCCGCAGGTTTGGCTTGCTGCCAAGAGATGATTCGGAGGTTCATTGCACGGATTCAAAGGTGTATATACGTGATTATACGTGTATATATCAATTTGTATTTATATTTATTATAAAATAGATTATAAAATGTTATACATGTGCTATAAGTGACAATATGTAATGTAATGATTCAGCAATGAGCGATGTTGTAATGTATTTGAGATTGTCTAAACGCGCCTTGCCTGAGTCTGGAAAGAATGTTTTGAGAAGGGATAAGAGCAACTTGCAGGTGGGAGACGTGCCGGAGAAAATGCCCCCAGTATCTCCGAAGTGGTGGACTCTCCTGCCGGTGGAGCCTTTCAAATACCAGAGAGTAGTTGTTGGGGTGCTTAGTTGGGTGGCATGAGTCAATATCACTCATCAGTCCACACTTGTCGCATATATGTGTCGGTCATTCACTTTGGAGGTTTTTGATACTGAAACATCCGGCTTTGGTGCGGATGATGAGATTATCGAAATTGGAGCGGTGGAGCTTGAGGTGCGGTGCAATCATCTATATTCGTTAGATTTCGTTGAGATTCGACTGGGTTTGAACCCAGGTTCGCCCAATCAAAGCAGAAAGTGGAAGAGCTTTGGTTGCACTAGGTTGAGAGAAAGTCAAAAGTAGTGCCATCCTGGAAGGTGTCGTGCAGCAGCAGATCTTTTATCTAAATCAGTTGAATCTGTGTACTTGCCCAGGTCGAAATATTTGTTCCATGTTGTGCCCGACCGGAATATGTTTTCACAGCCTAGACCTGAGTTTCGAAAGGGGGGGGGGGGCAGGGCGTGCAATAAATGCATCAAACCTCGGCAGACTGAGGCTTAGTGCGGGCAAGCGGACCAATTAATGCCAATGCATCGCAAGTGAATGGTCTGGATTTCAATACCTTGCAGGCAGGTAAATATTTGCTGATTTTGTCAATTTTGAGTGAATTACTTGGGAGAAAAGGGGTGATGCAGGTGGCGTCGCCCAAGCCGGAAGCAATTCGGAGATTCATGAAGTTCATAGGTGACGAGAAGACAGCCTTGATTGCCCACAATGCGGCTTTTGATTTGAGGACTCTGCATCAATGCACTTTGATTGATGCAATATTGAAACAAGTTATTCGCTGAATCATTTTGAAAGACTAAGACTTTGAAAACATTTATCGATGAATGAGCCATGGGGCCTGCTTTTGCGATTTGCATGTACATGAGTGTATGAAATTGTTGGCTATTGGCTCAAATGAAGCCTGCTATTGCCTTTGGACTTCTGGCTGAGCCACGTCTGACGTTTTCAGGCATCGCTGAATGCGTTGAAGTTGTCAACCAATTCAGTGATTCAGTGTCTTGTTTATTTGCGTTAGCATCACAGTTTGGACACAAACCATCTACAAATTTGCCCCTTCAAGTGGTCACCTATGGTCAGCTCATTAGTCTAGATTAATCTTAAAACGTCCTCAAAGATATTGCCTAGCCAGGCGATGACGCATGCATGGAACCCAACCATCGCTGGACACTGAATGGCCAACGTTGTTTGATCCTTTGCAGTTTCTGGAGATTGCTGTTTGAGGCCTGCACGCCACAGAAGATCAAGAAGGAAATTGCACAATGATTCTCGGTAGAACTTGGTCATTGTTATTTATGTTATTTGCAGCCTGTTCAACTGCCTGTGAATCTAGGGTTTTGTTGTGACATGTTGTGACAACACCTCCAGACAGGTGAGTTTCTCACAGCTGCAGCTAGCCTCAGGGGCGAAAAGCAGGCGACTCTGAGACGTTGGATTTCACTGTTTCAGTTTGTGAAGTATGCTGTGATGAATCATTGGAAAATGTAGGATCAACACAGAGTTTCTTGTGCCCACAGTGCCGACAGGTAGAAAAAGAAAAGCGACGGCTCGAAGAAGTGCTCCGAAAGAGAAATGACATGGTGGAGAATCACAAACAGGCGGCAGTTCTAAGATGTTCAAAGTCGCAAAGGTTCCTTTGACGCTCTTGGATGCTGATATTGCATTTGATTTGAGTAGGATTTTTTTCAGCTAACTTCTTGCTGAGATTTGCAAATTGCATCATTCCTTTTTTGTTGGCGGGGAAATTGGAATTGAATACGTGCAGGTGCTTGCAAGGATGGCAGAGGAGCAGAACAAATCTTGGCAGTCGCTGCAACCGTAGAGTACTTGCGCTTAGATATAGAAGATTGTTTGAAAACATGACAAATTGGAGAGGTATGACACAAGTACTGAGGAGAAGGTCGTAGGGTCACTGTCCTGCAAAACCCATAGGGCGGGCCCACCCGAATCCAATACCCCAAATATCCCAGATCAAGGTGAATTGTGCAATGTAGGTCATCCGTTATATAACAATTTGCAATGAGTTGGATGGGCTCTCCTTCCCTCACGATGTCTCATTTGAAGACATCCCCAAACGTTCTGGGGATGCGTGGAGGAGCATGATACCAGTCTCAGAGCGATGGTTTCTGGACAGCAGTTGTGCTTATTTGTGGTTGGATTTGAAGGTATCCACGTTCTTGAAGCCTTGTAACCTGCAAGAGTCTTCCTTCTGGAAGATAAGCTCAAACCTTTTTGTGCAGGGCTTACCTGTTTAAGGCGCGCAAAACTGAAGATGATCTGGGGGAGAGTGCAAACCTCCAGATGAAAGCTGATGAAGAGCGCAGCTTGGAGTCAATATCTTGTGATATCTTTTAATGGCATTCATTCAAATGTTCAAAGCATGGTACTGCCGTTTTTCCTTTGATATCAGTGCATCGCCATGCACATGGAATCTGAGGCAGGCGCATGCAAAGCAAAGCAGAGGAATTGGACAGGAAGAAATCGATTCTTGAGAAGGAAGTGAAGCGTTTATATTGTTTCTTGCCGGCATCAGGAGAGTGCATTTTTAATCTAAAATCAATGTCAACCTTCATTTTACAAAGTGGACCAGTGGTTGATCTTGCTGTAAGCATTTGGGCTGATTGCCCACAAACATCTTTGCCGGTTTTCATGTTCAGGTTTGCTGGACAAGTTGCAGAAGGAACCCGCCATAACCAAAGTCCTTTGGTAACCCCAAAATCATCGCAGCGATTCTCAGCGTGTTTTGTGAGTTACTTGTTGATTGGTAGTAGCAGGGCAGGAATGGTTGTTGAGACCAAGCGAATGGCTAGAGGTTTGAGGGACAGATGCATGAAAATATTCAAGTTTCTGGAGTCCTGTGCCATGCTGTACATGCTTCATGCATGTTCTTTCTTCTTTCACTTTTTCCGCTGCTGCTGTGGCAGTTCTTTCGCTTCACTTTCATGCTGGTACCTTGCAGGAGTTCGACCAGAGGCGAAAGATGATGATGGAAGTTGCCGAAGACACAGCACCAAACTGAGCTAACACAAGACTGCATCAGCAAGGAGAAGACATGGTATGCATAGTGAAGCTGTCAATTTCCATCCTTGTATAAGACCTGTGGCTTAGTCACTAGCCAGTTCCAAGTGATTCGGAGGTCCAGCAATCCTTCCATTGCACTGCAGAGTTCCTTGGGAGAAAAATGCTGTGAAGAGTGGATAAGATTCCACTGCTGCACTGATTAATCATGACAGTTGAGTTCGGCGCTAGAGCCATAGTGCAATTGAAGATCGTAGAAGTTATTTTGAGCCAAGAAATTCGAAGCCCCAGGAGATCTACTGGCAGCAAGTAGATGTAGGTAGTCATGACGATGAAAGAATGTCACCAAACGTCACCGGCGACACATCATGACATAAGTAAATGCAACTTGATGCGATCATCGGAAGTTTGTGCGTTTTGTTCAGGGACGTTCGAAATACCTCTCTCTTTGCTCAAGAAGTCCAAGTGGATGCTTTCACCACAATCGAGAGAATGCAGGCACATGTCGGGTTCTAACATTACAGACTTACAGACGCAGTTGAAGTTGCAGATTCCAAGTCCCTCCCCTCAAGATGACTGTTGTGTGAGTAGATGCTGTGATATGTTTGATGTCTTGAGGACGAAATCACGAGCACTGCAGAAGTTGCAGATGCAATGGCAGAATCCAGAAGCAGGTGCAGAATGGGTCAAATGATGTCAAATGTTTTTGTGTTCGGTGAAACCGTGAAACCTTTGGCAGAGTTTCTAAAAGTTGTCACACTTGGTGTTTCCATGTTTTTCCACAGATAGGTTCTAGCTGACATGCAAACTAAGCGCACCTCGCAACAGATGGGAAATGACCTGAAATGATGGAATGGGACCAAGCTCCAGAGCTTCGTTTGAGGTTTGAAGCTCTCCACAAAGTTGGTGCCAGTCGCACAATCAAAGGTATTTCTGAAGGAAGCTTCCAAAGTGTCATTTGGATGCAAACTGCCATGGAAGTTTGAAGTGAATTGGTGGCAACTCGCTGTTGAGGTATATTACCCTACAGAGAGGGACCACCAGATAGAATAATATGAATTTAAGAGATATGAAATACATGGGGAAACTAATGGCCGCTTTTTGCATGCATACAAATAATTCCAAGGCATTTCAAGGTCATATTCTAACTTCTCGTTCAAGGTAGTAGTCTTTGTAAGATGTGTAAGATATTGAAACACATTGGAACCATGTTCATTTGGGAAGTGACCATGCCACACCAAGGAGAAGCAGCAGATCATGCAAAAATGGTGGAATGATTGGGAGGGTCAAATCCTTAGACTTGGACAAGTCTATTGGCCATTTTCTTTTTTGGTGTATCAAGAGTGCTGTTTCGGGTTTTCTGTGTCCACTCGGATCAGCAAAGGTCACATTACTTCGCTCACTCCTGGACCACAGTCTTTGGCCCAGGTGGGGTTTGGGACAGAACGAGTTTGCAGCTTTGATATGTATACAAAAACACATCGCAGAAGCTTAGTAAAGTTCGCAATTTGATTATACAGTGAGAAATTGAAGGATATATACAGTATAATACAGTATATATAGGTATGTATTACACTTCCATCTTATTTCAGTTCATTTCATAGTTTGCTTCTTTTATAGTTTTCGTTGGAACAAAAGGATGCAAAAGCCAAATGAAATGGAAGAACAAGGGTTGAGGAGTGGTTGAGGACCATTAATTCTGATCGAGAGAATAGCGGAAGACGCATGCACCGCAGATCACTGCCTCAAGACCGGACACGCCAATGGTGCCATCAAGGCCTAGGCCCAGGCAGGTGGGTGAGCTATGCTGGGCCCATGAAGATCATGAAACAATATGATTCGATTCGTATTACAATGGATTGACTCCATGAGAAGAGCTCAAGTCTAATCCGTGTATCGAACTTGGAATCGTTGCCTGCCTCAGTGGAAGCCTTCTTGAGGTCGGTAGAGCTTGCCAGACAAAAGGCTGAAATGCAATCGTGGCTTGGCAGCAGTGGCTACACTGCTACACGAACAGATTGTGGCATAAATGTTCGAAATGTTTTGAAATCCTTTATCGCAGGTTGGCAAATTCCAATTCACACCGCAGCAACGGCCTGCCTGAAGTGATGCAGGACGAGTAAAATGGTTGAATAGCGTCCAGATGTGACATGCCATGCATCAATCCACCAATCGTTGTCCAATCTCACATTCCCTTTGACAAAAATTGAGTTTGATGGTTGTGCCTCCTGATGAAATAGGAACCTGCAGCGCCCTGCACTTGCTAAGAACCAGTGATGCAAACTCACACCTCATACTTAATTGTGCATTGTTTGATTGGCTTGCGTCACGGGTCAGGACGACAGGCCACAGACAGCTCCATGAGTGGTACCTCGAGCCTCACAAACGAATAGAAAATTGATGAAAATTGCTGGAGTCCCCATGTATCCAGTGCGGATACAGATCCAGCCTACATTTTCAGTGTACAAAACATGTATATTTTTGTACTTTGTACAGCAAGTTTTCTCGCGGTTTCACCAATCTTTCCACAATTGGGATGGCTCCTGGCAATCTCGTTTGAGGGGCCAAAGTTGCCAAGCCTGGAACGTCAACTCCTAAGCAACTGCTACTTCTCAACATCATATCATAAGTTCTGTTATGCCGTTATGCTCTGGCAATATTCAGCAACTGCCATAGGATCTACAGGTTTGCAGAGGTGCTACAGTGGAGAGATTGAGTGCAAGATGGTTTTGAGCGAATTGCTCCAATTCCAGCTTCGACCAAAGAGCGCGTGACATTCTGCCTGCACAAACATTGCAAGTTAAACCAGGTAAAGGACATGAAGTACATGAAATCCAACTCCAAGGGCCATTGGTTCTCAAGTCCCGCCACCAGGATGCTTTTGCAAGACTTGAAGCGCTGTGGTTTGGAAGCTGAAGGAATTAGGAGCGAGACTCAAAATGACTGCAGAGATGCTCCTGTCCATTCGTTTTTCATATCCTCATCGAGTGGACCACACTGACCACACTTGCTTTGTTTGAGGCTCGGGCAGCGGTGCTTTTGCAAGCATCTCAGTTCATGCATCCAAAACTATCTATTATTATACAATGATCAAAGGTAAAGTTAAAGACACTGTTTGCAATAAAGATAATAAAGTTTGTGCCAATGTATGACATGATGTACGTACGCTTCTGGCCTTTCTGTACCTTTTAGCAGGAGCCCCGGTGACTCAGGTAGCGCTGCAGCCTTTGGAGCGTTCAGGCAAGATGGTGGGAAGCATTTATATAAATATTTTGTATGCATACATATTCCATAAATGACGCAAGGGATGTTTGGCTATCCTATCCAATTCAATCTAAGCTGAATGGAAAAAGAGCTGCTCTGATTTGAGAGACGCAGATGTTCGGACTTGCCACATGCAACCTGCTGTTTCACAGGCCTTCAGGCGCGCGTGATTTAACCACTGCTTGCTCCTAGCTTGCAGACAGGTTCACAGAACAGCCAGGTAGCAGTGTTTGGGTTGAATCGCTTCAGTCCCTTCAAAGGTCATCCTGTAGTCACACAGGCACATCATGGCTTACACACTGGACTGGACACGCCCTGTTTGAGGTTACTTGCTAGACATTCCTGAAGGCAGCCCTGGAAGTGTTTGAATCTCAGCTTTAAAAATGTGCTTATGTGACAGGATGACATAGCTGATGACATGACATGACATGACTAAATGATGTACTATATGGACGCGATGGCGCTACGGAACATCAGCGTCGTTTTTTCGATGTCCAAATGCCAGGTATGGAGGTCCACTCATTCAGCTTTGGTGGATGCAGTGCTGACAGCGAAGGTTCCACCATTTGCCACCAGTTTCCGTTGGTAAACGATGGTAAATGGATGTAAAATGATGTAAATGGTTTTAGCATAGAAGTGTGAGTCCAGGGAACTTGCCATCAAGGTCGTATTGGCAATTCTGTCCAAAGTGGCCATTGAAGAAGGTCGTACAGTGTGGGTGCCTCAATTCAGAAGCAGATTCTTGCATTGCGCTTACATAAATTATCATAAATTCCTCGAGTCCTGGTGCAGTGGAAAATGATGGAAAATGCAAGGGGTTGCAAGGACATACAACGTACAATGACATAGATACAAAGATGTTTGCAAGTGTTTACAATGAATGATACGGTGTCATGCATTGTCTTACTTGTTCCCCCTTTTTGACCCAGGCCCGGAGCAGCATCTTTGTCCTTGCCCTGTAGACTGTCAACACCGGCTCGATTGCCTGAAACAGATGTCCGCCGCTTACAACATGCATCATATCATCATGATGTATTATGATTCTCATATGATATGTACGATGATTCGATTATGATAGTTTAGTTGTTTTACTTTGACTATCGGATAATCGTAGACTTGTTAATAATTTGATAGTACCAATTCAAGAATCAGCCAAGGCTTCCAGATTCATGATTGACTCAAACGCTGCTAGCCCTGCTCATGACTGCATGCAATCACAGGCCAGAGAGCAAAGAGGGCAGAAGCGGCGCTTGCCCAACTCTTTCGCCACTAGAGCAGAGTGAGAAGTCAAAACAAGTGCGAAAGCATAAATCCTGAATAATGATCCTCTTCGTAGTCTTGCAGATCCTTATTGGTGCCTTGTCAAACCATATTGTGTCAGCACTCCGTGAATAACAACAGACTCTTGCTGCGCCATTTTGCGATTGAAGAAGATTTGGATGCTTGGCAAGCTTTGCGACTTTTGAAAGGCGCGTGAAGAGAGCAACTCTTTCTTGCTGGAGACAGTGCAGCGAATAAAAGTCCCCGGAGTGTTGTCTGGGCCGTAACTACTTGGACTCAACCCCAGTTTCAAGCAACTTCAAACAGCAGAGTCTTGATGCCAAAACATTCCAAACATCTCGTGTACCCTTGAAGTGACAAGGCCATTAAGCTTGGATGTGGAGGAGGCCTTTGGCCTGTGTTCCTGCTGCCATGTATGAGTACTGGGCCACAGGATCTTAAATTATTAGATGATCTTAGTAACTTGGTAACATGATGTAACATATTCATTACACCTTTGGTTGCAAGGTGACCTCGGGCGATTATTAAGAAGTTTCGTCAACAGATTGCCAAACCTTCCTGGCACTCTTCTGATGGGAGGCACCGACTCTCCCTCCTATGCTATGCAAGAGGAAAAAACATTATAGAAAGCAAGGGCGCAAGGTCATGGGCATGGTGTGATGCTAAGAAAAATCCGCAATGGAGATGAAGCATACAATGAATGAACATGAATGAACATGCTGTCAAGTAGGGGAAAGGATTGAAAATGGATGAACATGACAAGGTGTGTGAAGTTCATCATGTCCCCTGAAGATGAGCCTCCCTAGAACAAAAAACGCCACTGCAAAGGTGAGCAGCAAATCTCGGAGAAGGGTCTCAATCAATGGTGGGGTTCTTATTTGCTGTTATTCAGTTGCCTGCAGATTTGGTTGTCAACTGTGAGACTCCCATACTGGGCTGCCTGTGCTGAACACCTGTAATTTCATGCAATTTCCTGACAATCTGAAGGCAGCTTGCACTGACCGGTCCTTTCCGAATTTCACCTGCACTGCTAGCCCAGCCTGACAAAATCGCGACAGTCACGACCTTTCTCCAGGCGGAAAAAAAATGCACTCAAGGTATGTTCCCGACAGAATGCTGAACCCAATCATTTTTTTCCATGCCTCAAAGACATGTTTCTCAAAACATTCAAACAACAGCTTTAAGAATCTTTAAGATGTATATCAGTATATCTGTATATGCCAAAATATTCTAAAATCTAGTGAATCACTTCTTCAGCCACTTCCATATCTTCCATCTATGTCTATAGTACTTGGATCAAGAAGTTCGAAGCTTGTCGAGCTATGGCGCTTGCCTTCCAGAGTATTCAACCTTTGCTTCAAGCATCGGTGGTAAAACCTGGAGCCAATGGAAGTGTCAAAGTTCAGAGATTTGCAGGCGCTACAAGGGACTCCGTTGCGGCTTCTGTCATGGGAGTAGGTGCTTTTTTAAGCGCTGGCTTTTGCAGATCGCAGGCTCGGACTTTCAAGTCCAATCGTAGTCGTGGCAAAAGTGGCATACAGATGCTGCACCAAGTTTCAGACCATGAAATCTCTGAGACAAGCGATCAACTTGTGAGATATATGGGCGGAAATGTGGTCGTCCGCGCACTGTGTGCAACAGAACTTGTGCAAAAGGTCATCGGCCAGCATCAGTGTTCACCTATGGCCGGAATTGCGCTAGGTCGGGCTTTGCTGGCTACAACCCTTTTGGCCAATGGTAGAGATGAGGGGGAGAGTCTGCAGTTAAGGATACAGGGTGATGGACCAATTGGCTCAATCATTACAGAAGCATCCTCTGCTCTGACGGTTCGTGGCATGGTCGGCAATCCTGCTGCAGATGCGCCTTCCGTACCAGATCTTGTGGGTGTAGGAAGCGCTTCTACACTACGCTTGACCAGAACTCACCCGTACTGGAAGAGGCCATACACTGGAACAATTGGTCTGAAATCTGGTGAGATTGCGGAGGATGTTGCTCAGTACTTGGGGATGAGCGAGCAAACACCAGCATCCATGGGCTTGAGCGTGGAGTGGGATTCTGAGGCTGTGGGGGGGGGGAGGAGCAGCAATTTTTTTGAACTCTCATCAAGAATCAAGTTGGAGATCAAGGATGATCAAGGATCAATGGTTGAGGCATCCAACCAAGTTTCATGAATTGTAGCTGTCAACACTTGCGAAAACAATCGAAAACATGCGAAAGCCATTTCATCCGTAGAGTTGCAACAGTGCAGGCAGGATGCGTCAAACAAGCTGAAGGCTGGCTGGTCACACTCCTTCCTGGTCGGGCCCTTGGAGAGGCCCCAAGAAGAACAAACTGCAGAAAGCCAGTTTCCGTACCAAGTCTGGTTACTCTTGGAAAGTCTTGGAAAGGGATGGCCAAAAACCGATGGGCAAGTAGAAAAAAAATAGAAATCATCGAGTCATCCAAGAAAGGCAGTCACTCATAGCTGTTTGGTTCAGAGACGAGTCGCAGTGAGTCATAAGGTTGGGATGAAGCAGAGGTGTCCGTTGTCCAGGCACTGTTGTGCTGTGTATAGGTGCTTGTGCAGCTTCCTACCTTTCCCTGTAGCACCATAAGGCCAACATCAACACCTTTGATCGCATGGAGTCCACTGGTTCCCGTCCCCACGTGGGCGCCTCAGTCGGACATCGCTAACTTGAAATGACAACCTGTTCTCAATACCCATTGACAATTTGTCTGTCCATTTCACTAGATTTCAAGGCCACATAGAAATGCAACAGACATCACAAAGCCAATGTTGGCATACATAAAGCTCAAAAATCATCAAAGATCCTCACATCCATCACTTGCTTTTGTAACCTGCAATGCTAGGACATTTGCAAGCACATGATGCGCGAGCTTCGTGGGGAATTCCAAGCTGAGCAGAAGCCGACCTTCCGCTGCAAGTGTTCTAAGAAGAGGCCAGGGCACCTCATATTGCTCCACCCAATGGCCTATCGTCCAAGGCTAGCATCAGCCCATCGTAGAATCACAGCTTTTACACATTGAACGAATAGAGATTGATACTTGATACAAGTACTATCTACATAGATCTAAAAGGAGCAAAAAGGAGCTTCACACTAGTTGCAGAAAGGTTCATGAACGGGTAACAAGAGACGACGCTACACTGATGGAGTTTGGCAATGTGTTCCTATTCAAAGCTGATGTTGGGGGGCGGGGGGGGCAGGGCGTGCCAAAAAATGCCAAACATATATTATTCAGTATGGACAATGTATTGTTGCTCACGGTGTTTGAGTGCAGGGTTGTCACTCCTGGGAGGGTGCTTCAGAACTGTTCATGAAGTGGTTCAAATTCAACTGTTTGAACAGCATTCCTGTCCACTGCATTTTATGCGTTTGTCGGTGTCCCTGACTTTTTCTCACTGCGGATAAGCGCACACCGTAAAATTGTATCAAGGTTCTGGGAAGACAGTTTGAAAACATGTCAATGTTTTTCAACAGTTTTGCAGTTTCAACTCTTGATTTAAGGGTGCATAAACATCTACTGTCCAAAGGATGAAGGATGCAGCATGTAAATCCTGCCAATGTTGTTGGACGATTCAATCGCTGTCGTGTCGTGGCATTTCTTTGTAAAAACTTCAGGACTGAAAGAAGTGTCAGAGATATATGGGAGCCTCATCACTCATCATTTCATTCATCAATGTTTATCAACATGTCTTGGAAAGGCTGGCAACTGCTGTCATGATGCTGGGAAAGTCCGAGGCAGGGCCGCTTTTCCCAGCATGATTCTGTGTAGAGGTTTTCGCGTTGATTCAACATTATTCAGCGTTTGAGGTTGAGCAAATCCTTCGTGACAAGGACCGATTTCATGCCGATCTCACGAACGGCTTGAAGAAAATCTTGGCCCTTGGATTGAATTCATGTATTTTATATAGATTTGTTTACAATGTATTTTACTCTACTAAATTGCATTCTTGCAAAGTTGATTGTGAACAGGAGACTGTTGAGGCACAGTGTGATTGGTGTGGATCGCCTTTGACGTTGACACCAGAAGAGGTCCGGAGCATAGAATTTCTAAGGATGCTGCAAGATGCAGATAATCATTTGGGTGGTTGCATCACTCTAAAATGTAGAAGTACAGGCCCTTTTGTGCTTGTTCGCCAGCCGCAATGAAGGAATTACAAGAATGCATCCAGCCAAAACTACAGCCATGCTGCGTGCTCACAAACAACTGCGATAACCTTTGTGAGTATGACATCAAGGAATGACAAACATCTTCAAAGATCTTCCAAAATGCGTTAGACTCTAGAATCGATGTGCAATAGGGAATGAACATGAATAATCTATTCTGAGAAAGATTCAGAAATGATGCCTGGCAGTGGTAATGTGATGGATATATTCACAGGTGCAATTTTGAGAATCCAGCTTTTGTCACCCTAAGCGATGGCGGAGCGGGAAGACTTGGCCAACACACCTGCTGAGCGAGCTGCTGCAACGAAGGCGCCGGTCCTGTCGCCCATTGGTTTCTTTTGGTCCAAGGAGCTGAGTCCAAAAATCAGAAAGTTGGCCAAAGGTACAATGTGTTTGTTGATTATGTCATTCAAGATGTGTTAAGATTTAAGATGTTACTCAACACTGTAGCAAGCGAATGGTCACATGTGGTTATTGGTTTCACCAATTGAGAGATAAATTTACAAAAATCTTCACGGTTTGGAGAAGCAGCCCCTTTTTTCAGGCATAATGCTTGGCAGTTGAAAGAGTCCCTGTGAGGAACAGACTGTTGGCGAAGAGGGCCATGTCATTGTCCTTGGTGCAGGTCTAGTTGGAGCACTTTGTGCTGTGGTTTTGCTGCAGAAGGGTTTTAAAGTGCATTTGTACGAAAGGTACCAAGACATCCGGTCAATTCCGAGTGCTGGGAGATCAATCAATCTCAGT
Source organism: Breviolum minutum Mf 1.05b.01 (assembly GCA_000507305.1). NCBI lineage: Eukaryota > Dinophyceae > Suessiales > Symbiodiniaceae > Breviolum > Breviolum minutum. The sequence continues at coordinate 34,473 of DF242926.1, read as the reverse complement.
GTCACGAGCCGTGGCCTAAGGGCGATCAAGGCACTTGGTGGAAGCCTCTATGATGACATTGTGGAGAACCTCACCACGAAAGTCATGGGGCGAATCATTCACATGCCGGATGGCAAGACATTGTTTCAGCGGTATGGCAAAGATGATACTGAACACAACTACTCAGTATCTAGAATTGAGCTGAACAAATTTCTCTTGAATGCTGCGGCTGATGCTGGGGCACAGCTGCACTTTGACCATGAACTTGTGGAAAGTTCGGATTTCTCAGGTAAGAGCAGTGTAGGATCGGAGCTTCATTTCAGGACAAAGGAACAGAATTTGAAAATCGATGCGAAGTGCCCTGTCATCGCATGCGATGGTGCAGGTTCCAGGGCTCGCTATGCACTTAGGCGATATGGCCTGACGGATTTTTCAGAAGATATATTGACCCGAGGTTACAAAGAGGTTTTGTTTCCAAAACCTGATGGGGAAGGCTTTGGAGCCAAAGGTGAAGATGGTGGCGAGCCTTGTGATGGGAAATATGGCCTACATATTTGGCCTCGAGGGGAGCACATGCTAATGGCGTTAGCCAACCGAGATGGTTCTTTCACTGGAACATTTTACATGGACAACAAGGGTCCAGAATCCTTTGAATCCTTTTCAGATACTCCAGAAGGTCGTGAAAAGTGTTCCGAGTTTTGCCAGAAGCATTATAGTGACGCAATTCCTTTGGTTGGTGGCTTGGACAGCTTAGTGAGCCAGATAGTGCAGAATCCAACTGGTATTCTCGGAACAGTCCGCACTTCAACATGGGCAGTGAAAGGGAAGGTATTGCTGATTGGCGATTCTTGCCATGCAATGGTTCCCTTTTTTGGTCAGGGCTGCAATTGTGGCTTTGAGGACACACTGTGGCTTAGTCGGCTCATCGAGAAGTTCTGCTGTGATGACGGGAAAGTGAACCTGGAGAAGTGCACGGGAGAAAACTTTGCCCAATGCTTTGCAGCTGTGGAGGCCGCAAGGAAGCCAAGTGCTGATGCAATTTGCGATATGGCTTTGGAGAATTTTGTGGAGATGAGAGATAAGACAGGAGATACAAAGTTCCAAGCTCCTTGGTAAAAAATGAAATAGATTGAAATAGTGCAAACCCATGTACGTACAGTAGATACAGTTGCTGCTAACAGGTTTTGCTTTCCTTTGGAGAGTTTTGCGTGCACATTCTGGGAATTCCGATTTGAGGTCATGAAGAAGATTGAGAATCGACTGGAGAATGTGTTTCCGTCAAAATTTCGGAGCCGTTACGCAATGGTTTGCTACGGAGGAGTTGCTTTCCTGCATTTTGCTGCTTCGCTTTGAAGCATGTTTGAGAATCACAAGACTGATAGATTATAGATAAGCAAGAAATCCCAAGAGCAATTTGCAGAAAGCCTTGTTCTAGCTGGCAATCAATTCTAAGGAAGGCAACGTCTCCTATGCAAATGCAAAGGAACTGGGTGTCGTCCAATGGCAGATCCTAGAGAAGCTGAGCCTTGGAAAAATTGGATGCATTGAAGACTAAGCTATACTAAGCTAATGTTCTTGTTCAAGACCAGTCTTTGATACCATTTCATGTGTTTCCCTGCTTCACCTGATCGCTGCTCTACAATCTACAGTAGATAAAAAAACTGAGGTGGGACATCGCAGGTGGCGTGTCGCCAGAGCAGGTTGACGCACTGGACATGCAAGAAGCAGAGAAACTGATTGACCAGTGCTGGCCTCAAAGTGTGAAAATGTGAAGCCCTTTCGATGGTTTTACATGTTTTTACCGCATGGTCTTCATATAGTGTTTTTTCTGGTGAGCTATCGGTCCGGGATTTTCCATTTACTCAGGTTGGTTGTGCCAAAGCAAAAAGAGCTCGACATGGACCTTTCAACTATCCGGCATTGAGGGGACAATTGGTCCCATCTGCCGAAACTCAGGTGGCGTTTTGTTTTTTCACCTTAGATCCCTCACCAAGGGCAATATTTTCCTGCGTGGCACTGACATGCATTGCAAGTTGTCTTGTGACCGCAATGTGAACAGTGCCTTGATATGCAGACCAAGCAAAATGTGCCTGCTGCTTGCGACACCGAAGAATTCCGCATGAGCTCCTGATGTTTGTCTCTAGCACAAGCTTCAAAAGTTCGACAGTTCGACATTTGAAAAATTCCAAACTGTGTATCGCTACGTCACCCAAGGTCTTTCACCATTTGAGCAGCGACAAAGGTCAGCAAGAGATGGCAACACGCCGATTCCTCATGTGTGAACTGTTTGTATTTGTGGTTTGCAGGAGCAACCGATGACTAGACCACTTCGTGAAACAGATGCAAAGACCAGTCCGCCATTGTAGATGATTGATTGCCGTTTCGCTTGTTCAAGGTAGCTATACGCCTCGACCAGGGCTCAGAGGGCTAAGCAGCGTGAGTGTGAGTGACTGGTTTTTTGCAGCCTTGATTGATGCTTACGACCTAGCAATCGTGACAAAGTTGTCAGATCATGTCTACCAGGTTTGAGAATTTGCGATGTTTTGATTTGAGAATCTTAGAAGCCTCAGATGGAATACAAAGTACTGAGAGTTCTCGCCCATTGTGGGGCTTGCCAAACGATGCTTGTGATCATCCAAGGCCAACTGAAGCTCAAGGAGGACCGGCAGTCAGAATTATATAGTCTCTGTGTGTGTGTGTGTTGCCACCTGTGGAGTGGATGATAGTCGATGTCATGCTGTCTTTGATGTCACCAGATTTTGTAGGAAGAGCTGAAAGCAATGCCTGCCACTGGGAAAGCTGATTGGAGCTGAGAGGTGTACATGCATGCAGAACTCCATGAGTTGCATTGCCACAAGAGAAACGCGTGATTCCACAGGTTGATGATTGTCCATCGGTTTTTCTGACTTTATGATGGTTCAATATGATTCAATACATCATGATTCAATATGATTCATTCATCCTCTCACCAGAGTCAGATACGGAAAGTGTAGGAAAAGTTGAAGCAAAGTTGGGGAAAGTTTGCCACAAGTCCACAAACTGAAGACTCAAACTGTGACAATGTGGTGATATTGGGTGATGCTTGACGTTACTCCAGTGAATTGTTTGAAGCTGTTGACTTCCAACAGCTTATCAATTTTCGGGTCTTTTCCAATGCCTTTTGGCAATTTTCCTGCTACAGTTGCTTTGGGCTTCTTAACACGCCCTGACCTACTGCTGGCAGCCGCAAGTAAGAACAAGCCGGATAGCTGTTGCAGACGCAGAGAGGAAGTTGGCCGGTGAAGACACTCCGATGTTTTTGCGAATCTATTCCTGTCCATCATATTCTTTTTGCCCTCCTGCTCTTGAATTGCTCCCAAGCAGATCAACTATGAGACATCACGAGCACACCTTGAACAGTGTCAAAATGACTCAGATTGCTTGACTACTCCAAGTACCTTGACGCATGCTCATCGCTCAAACTGGGAAATTCATCGCAATTCCAACGCAATTCCTTTGGCAAGCTGAAAATTCCTGTTCACTCCATTATTGATTGGCCATATCAGTACATTAATCAAGATTTGTCATCTGGTAGATAGCCGACGTTGCGGTTTCCGTAAATCCGATGAAAACCCAAATTTAGTTCTTGGATACTACATTAACCTTGATTGATGGATGCTGCCTCCTACTCCAGCATGAGTCAGCAGATGCAGCCGGTTTTGAAACTTGTCGGCACTGGTCTCACAGCAGTTGTTTAGTGTGCCGAATTCTGGTACATGGCATGAATATTCTGGATACCCGTTTCCATTTGCATGCATCGAAAGCCAAGGTACGGCAACACAACGCAGGGGAGACCACAGCCATCGTCCTTTAAGGTCTTTTGGCAGTCTTTTGGATTACAGGTCTGTGGTATGTCTTTCATATTCTTTCATTGTTTTTCAATATGGCATTGTAACACAGTTGATACATCTTTGTAACATGTTGTAACATTGTTGTACGTAACTTCGTAACTGTACCGTATGTCTTTATCTGTCTTTGATGTCTTTGTGACATTGTTTGATATGTCCGAATATGTATTTTCCTTTTGCAATCCAGGCCGGAGGCACCTCCTTGACCTCTGTGGGTGTGACTCTCAATGTGTTTGTTTGCACCTCCTTTGTTGGTCTGGCACGGCTTTCCTGACACTTTTTCTAGACGAGCAATTTTAAAGTTGCGTTATTCGTTTTCAGATGTTCCTTGCGATCAGCAGTGTTGGACACCCTGTAGCTGGGTTTAGGGTTATACAGGTTATACATATGTGCAAGTGAAAATGCAGTTGAGGTGCATCCAATGCACACTCGACTTTGTCCAGTGCATACGTGACATCCACCAGCTCGCCAGTGTGGTCCATGCCTCATTCAAGGCATCAGCTAAGCAGTGATGATCTGAATCCATGCAAATCTGCTTGAATGCAACTGTCCAAGGACAAAGGGCTCAAGTTCCTACACTGTGACGACAGTGAAGCCAAGTCAAGGACAAGGAAATCAAACTCACACCAGGTGCAACGGTGCAACGTTCAATGTTATTGAATACTGGTGAAAACATCATTTGAAAACTTGATTGTTCATTGTTGATCAGTGTTATTCAGTGTTATTCAGTGTTATTATCAGTCAATGTCAGTCATTTGATTCGATTGTTTCAGTTGACCAGGCTGCAGACACAAGGAGCTGAAGGCAGGCTGATAATAAGAGCACGTTTGATACGGGCAGTTTGTCAAGGTTTAAGTTTAAGTGTATGGAAGTGTACTCCAGTCTAGTGTTACCATTTTTGACCTGACACCATGATTTCACTCAAGCAAATCTAGTGTTGCGTTCAACTTTGAAGCACGACGTTGGAAAACATGCAGTTACTGTAGGTGTCAAGACGTTCATTTCTTCCGAAGACGTTGACGTGAGGGCCGCAGTGGGTCCGTTCTCCACTGACAAAAACAAATTGACACACCATTGCAATCCACAAGGTACAAGCTAGGATTTAAGGATAGACCTCAAACTTTTGAAGGCTTCCACCCCCTGAAGCCCAAACCCCTCGCCCCCAGTCGTATCAACCCACCAACTCAACTCTGCAGGGAATGTAGATGGCACAGAATATTGCAATCCTTCAATTAGTCGTCCCCCAACCAAGTTTTTGGTGTTGCACTTTCTCCTGAGAGGGAAAGGAAAGGCTAAAAAAATCGGGGTTAAAAATTCTGTCCTCAACATCCCGAAATTTGTGGGAAACACCAATGCTTGCAAGGCTTCTACTGAAACATCCTTTTGTTACACATACTTTACCTCATCTACATCAATCTAGATACCTTGCTTACCTAGCGGTTAGCCTTCTCTCTGTTGTTTTATCAGTTTTGGGGTTGGTGGCCTGTTGATTGTTTTGAGTTGGTGAGTTGATACAACTGGGGGCCGGGTTTTTTTGGGGTGTTTTAATTTCAAACTCCAAAAGTTCAATGTGTATAGGTCTATCCTAGTTGTACGTATGCTGTATGAGACATTCCATCAAAAAAGCAGTTGTACCTGACTTGAGAACAGGGAAATAAAGATGTGAAAAGACTCTCGGTAGCATCCAAATTCTGATGCATGAGGCTGGAACGCGGATCGAGTCAGGGTTTCCACCTACACTGAAGAGGCTCCCCAGAGTTGTATGAGCAAATTCCCCGTGCTGTTGCGCTTTGGTGAGTCGAGACCAGGCATTTTCAACTCAAACGTGCCCAAAAAGAAAACCCATACTGCATTCGCACCCATACTCTGAGGACGCACTGCTCGAGGTGGTCTGGTACTGGTACTCCTGATTTGAAAGAGAAGGTGTGCATCTCAGAAGCGCGGAAGCAGCAAATTCTTCCGATGACTGCACACAAGGAAGAGCAAGGACATGCAAGGACAATAAAGGAACAAGGAGAACTTTTGCCCAAAACCATTTGCATTTCCTTCGAAATGACAACAGTATGCCTACAACACTGCGACAAAATAGGGATTTCCCTCTTGGACAGAGAAATATTGATCCTGGCACAATCACCTTGCGTGATTGGTCCGCAAGTCATTTCAAGTCCTTCCTGATACTGATAGTGTCATTGGCATTCACGTTTTCAAGCTTTCTGCCTCAGGTTGTGAGTGAAGTGATACGAACTCCACGCAGGTCAGCAGGGGACAAATGTTTCAAAGATACTCAAACCATCATGTGAACCATGTTTTCTTGATGTGAGTTCATTAATTCAATAGTTAAACTTCTCACATTGATTTCCCGTTTATTTCATTTTATTTCATGCACTTCTGGTGTTCACATTCACTTGCTGTAGGGTGCAACGTGCTGGCGGCCAGAGCCCCAGTGAGCCTTACTCGTACCCTATGTAGCAGTAGCAGAGCCAGGTGACTTCCAAGATTCTAAGCCTCTAAGTATTTACAAGCACACTTCTCCAACAATTTAGCCAGCTTCTCCAAAACAACTTTGAGTTGGATCGTCCCTTCGCAGGAACAACGAGCATTGCTTCCTCCCACCCAAGATCGGAAGGCGGGACCAATGATCTCTATGAAGACTTGAACAAGACTCGACAGTTGAGGAGTCTTGGGATAGTGGCAGTCGTGCCTTGGCGCAAGGTGTATCACAACTTTACAAGCATCTCAAACAAGCAGAGTACAAAGCAGAAAACAAAGGCACGGTCCCTCGGACATTCTCGATGACTTGCACCAATCGCAGAATGAGTGCTGTTGATGCCACTCCAAGCAAGAGCACAGGTACCGTTTCATCATCAACTCCTTTGCAGGCACGGGCACCTGGCAACTTGAAAATGTGTTCCTCAATCCAGATTTATATGACAGGATATTGGAAAGTGATCAAGATAGAGAAACATGATGTAACTACCAGTTTTGAACAGGCAGTGGCAAGCCCATGCCGCGCTTACAGGCAGCAATTGTTTGATGGAGTTTCAAAGTGCCTACAAGTTTGGTCTATGACTGCAGAAAAACATGTCATGTCATCTTACTATATGTAATATGTAGATGTAATTATCTACCTTCCAACGTGTGACATCACCTGATTGGGCACTCGGGGAGAATGGCACTTGATGAGCCTTTTGACCAATTGCAAGCATGGATGCTGAATCGTCGCGAGGCCTATTCCGCCACCTGCATCACCTCAGGAAGAGGCACAGCACAGCAGAAGGATAGACTACACGTGGCATCATGTGGCCATGTTTTGCACGAGAAGCGGTGCCAAACCAAAGGCAAGTGGCAGCACCTCTGAAGAACCTTCCCCACTGCAAGCTGAAGGCCATAAAGCTTCAGTGTGATCAGTGTGACTCTTTTTTGGTTTTTGATTCGGTATGCCTTTCTGGGATTTTCAGTGTTATCAAGGGGGCAGCATGGATTATTGTTGCTGGTGCACTAGGATTGAAGAAGACCCTGGTGGCAGAAGAGATGGACACCCAGCAAGTGAAAATCTACATGCTAGAGACCAGGACTCTCTTATATTGTCTTGCACTTGTGCATGGCTAAGCAAAAATGAGCGAAAATCACATCCAGCACCATCCTGTACTTCCCATTACTTCCCTACTTTTGTATCCTGCAACCTTTTGCAAGGACAGGAGAGACAGCCGTTGCAGTAGAAAGACCTGACGGAAAGCGATGGCGTTTCATGCGCAACTCCATCGATTTTGAATTGCAGTGCACCGCTGATGCGCTGCAGCAGTGGCTCGATGGTTTGACTTCGGAGCAGCTCCCAGGACTCCTAACTTTGCTTGCAAATGAAGTGAACACACGTGGAGAAGCCTTGAAAACCGCAGAGAAAGAAAGGGATTCCCTTCGAGGTTCTGAAGACTATGAATTCTTTGGTCTAGATGGTCAGCAATGCACTGACAAAGACATTGAGAGGGCCTACCGCAAGAAATCAACCCAGCTTCATCCCGACAAAGGTGGTGACGAAGAGTCCTTCAACCACATGAGGGAAAAGTATGAACAGTTGAAATCCTTGCGAGACACCACGAAAAGAAGCAAAGGAGGTGGATCCATCAAATGGGATGCTCGAAGTCGAGAGTCAATGCTTCGTGCACACGTAGATCTTCGTGAGCAGCTTGTTTGGATTACTCGTCACTTGACAGACGTGGAAGAGGAGCTTAAGGTCTTGAAAAGCCGACAAGTTGCAAAAAGCTGCCTTGGTTGGCAGCCTCCGTCAGACCAGGTCGTTCTATAGTGGACCAAGGTCCAATCTGAACCAGACCTGGGAACACACCAGATCAGATGTACCACTGCTTGCCACTGAGTCTGACAGGCCCAGCCTTTTTTGTTTTCACCAGCATTTCGTCGTTTGCACATGCTTCGTTTTTTCAATAAGCCAAGCCTAAAACTGTGAGAGTGCTGCAAATCACTGCAGCTACTCGATAGTTGGGTGCTTGTTGGCATGGTGAGTCCGCATTTGCCAGAGCATACGCGGCAGTGAAAATGCCACAACATGCTGGCAATTCTTCAAGATGCGTCAATTATATCTATTTTCGTCTATTTGCAATTCATTTTGGTAGACACTGTCACACATTCTGTGGTCAGCCTTTGCATCAGGACAGTGTGAGTGTCAGTGCATGAATTCAAATCTGGCGAGCTGCCAAGAGTCGAACTTCTGGGGTTAGGCCTGAAAGACAGCTTTGCCCAGCGCCTTTGCATTGCCAGATTTGATGATATTGACTTGTTGATTCTTGATGATTTTGTGTGTTTTGTTTGGCTTTCCTTTAAAGATGTTGTGACTTTGTTGCTCAGCAAAGCTATTGTTGTGCTTTGTTGGTCTCGGCATGTCTCGGCTCAGTGATACTAATACCATGAGTCATCACCTCATTGATTTGATTTGCCACATTGTTTACCGTACTTTCATGTATTTTTTACACTCTATAAACAACGGGAGCACAAGTAAACATTTGAACTACACTACACCACCGAAGAATTACAGAAGGGGTGCCTTTGCCGTCATTTGCTTTCGTTGGTTCAGATCATGTAGAGATGAGAGATCCTGTGGCCCAAGAGAGTTGGCTCCTCAGAACTGTTCCTCGTATCGTCCATCACGGCCTTGCTATCCAACGACGCTGGGATTAGACATTCTCCAAGCACTGAGGCATCCCAGATTTGGTTCCTGGAGGCACAATCACCCGTCACTGCCGGGTATCCACTTAGGTATCCATGCTGCACCCAACCAAATGCCCTATGCCATTCAGGCGGAGTCAATGGCAGAGTTGCTTTTAAGTGGAAAAACGGCTCCTTAGCTTAACAACAGGCGTTGCTTTTGCTATTAGATTTCTGTGAATGTTCTTCCATTGGAACTTTCCAACCCTTGCTCAGGTGGAAGACAGACTGGCAACTCTGAATCACGAAGCTTCGGAAGTTATGGAAAGCTTGGAGATGGAGGTTCATATGAAGCAGTCAAGCCAGCACATTCATATTCTCAGTCAAATTCGCAAAACTACCTTATAAATAGGTTTGTGCAAGCAGTTGCAGGAGACTCGGTACATGATTATAAGTAATGATACTACATGATGTTACTATAGTGTTGGAAAGTATGTTTGATGTATACTACGTCTCGGAACGATTTTGATGGTTCTTGCGTTTGTTGGCTCCTTGTCGCTTGCAAGGCCCAGCTGCCAGGCAACCAACTGGTTATCAGGCCGGCAAAAAAGAGATGGATCAGACAATGATTTGAATACGGCTCAAGACTATCAAGACATGTCGATCCTTTTAAGTGGTTCCATGTTCGCTTGATATCCTTGAGTGCTCTTCCATTGCTGAGTCTTTCAGTGAGCACTCTGTAAAATTCACTTTTGGCCCGAGCTAATCTCAATCAGCTTCACATCAGACCACTTGGCAGCTTGCGTGAAGAGCAGTCCAACAAATTCAGAAAGACTCATGCCACCTTGCAAATTGGGCTTCAATGAAGCCAAAGCAGCATGGGGGCATTGGGACTATGTGGACCTCTCGCAATTCACCAAGGTTCCTGAAGGGTCGATCAAAAGCTCGGCTCTTTGGTTGATGAAAGACTGTGGCACAAAAGCGCAAAATCCTGGGCTGCTCGCTGGTGTTGCCTCATTCTCAGCAGGTATTGCACTTCACAGGATCCGGCCCTGGAAGAGTCAGAGTGAGAAGCTGCCACAAAATCATGGCACAAGCATTTCCACACTGGAGCTGTGCGATCCTGAGGAAAAGCAAAGTACCTCATGGCTCTCTACTCTGCTCAAAACAGCGGGTGCTGGATGCATAATTGGAGCTGCCTCCAGGAAAGTGCACAAATACAGGCGTGCATATCGCGCAAAAGCAGAGAAGTTTCCGTGTGCCTCAAAGATGGCGAAAGGTTTGCTTGATCCTTTGGACGAGACCACCGGTGAGAGCGAACTCGACGAAGTTGACAGGAAGACCAGGAGGCGGGTGCGACAAGTTGTACTCATACTGTCCCTTGTTCACATCCACAACATATCAGTCCCTTTTTATGAGTCTTGATCAGTGATCAGTTTTGCCTTGCTGCCTTTCATCAAGGACGATTCCTGCTTGCAGTCCTCCATTTCTAGTTGGTCCATGTTCCATGTGTTTCACAGAAAATGTGATGGAGTTTAAGGTAGCAGACTTCTTTCCTTCAAAGTTCCATTTCCAAGGAGGTCAGGGATGAACTGTTTCTTCAGTAATTTGAATCATGATCCGGCCTCATCCTATCTCCAAATTGTGTCAAACCCTGATGAAAATTTAGGAGCTGGGATAGAGCTGGGTTTTTTACGCCAAAATCCAAACATGCGAAACATGCAGGTCTATGTCCTCGGGTCAGACAACCGAAGATGATACTGCTGGACTGAAGCCTTTGAACAAGAGCCTGGAAGAAGAAAGCATTGGTAAAGTGGTTTTGCCCATCATGCATTTCAAGCAGATCCAATACTTTCAGGAGACATCCCCGTTTTCGTCCAATGCACCTACCAGGTCTCCTTCACCTCGGAGGAAGTGTCGCCTTCCACCGGTGGATGAGCCTACAGAAGACAAGCAGGATCAAGACCATGCAGGTGAGGAAGAGAAGTGCCCCAAAGTTGCAGATATCTTGGAAGAACCGACAAGAAAGATGGAATTGGCAGAAGGTGGTCTGGCAATTACAGACAAGCAGGTGAATGAAGGCAGTGTGGAAAATCCTCCACTGCCAACATTGTCACCTTCCACACAATCTTTCGCAACATGTCCAGTACTGGCTAAGGTTAGTGATCAGCAGCACTTGCCGCGTCCCAAGGACCTGCCACTTGCCACGCCAGGAGATGTACAACAGATTCATCCAAGTCCTGTTCCCACAAGGGCCAAAGTCTCACCACGTCAGGTGAAGACACCTGTCCGAGTTGTCCCCAAAGCCTTTCAACCACCTGCCATTACCGGAGTCGCACATTTGGAGAGACCACATGCACTTCAATCCAGTGCTGTCGCAAGTCCTATCGGTACTTACCTTCCACCCGGCCCACCACCTGGACCACTTGGGCCACCTGGACCTCAGCCCGGAACAAAGCTCCCGGTGCCAAGTTTCCCTGTTGAGGCAACAAAAGGGACCACGGGAACACTTCTGCCCATGGGCAGTCCACCTGTGCCGAAAAGCATTGACCTCACGCAGCGGCCAGCATCTTCCCCGGTGGACACATCAAAACCTATCTCACCAGCATCACAAGCAGCATGGCGCAAGAATGTCCTTTGGGCAAGTCACTCCCCATATGGAAACAGAGCAGTCTCTGAGAGACCCCCAAGCGCTGCAGCTGGACCAGCTCCAGTCCAACCAGTACAACCAAAGAGTTCTGCTGCAACTCCTGTGCCAAGCCCACCCGTGTCAAGCGGCAAAGAACTTCCTGGCACTGGGGTGAGCCCACGGCCACCAAGCGGCCGACCGCTTGCAACGCCGGCTTCAAGTGGGCACCAACTTAATGGACTGGGGAAGACACCTAGCCGCATGCAATCCCAAGGTGGATTGCCACCACCCAAGGCAGCAGCAAGTTCAAGCAGTTCTGGTCCCATGCCAGCACAGAGTTCATCTAGCCTTCCCGCTAGAAGCTCCACAGCAGGTGTTGAGGATGAATATGAGATGTACTCTTACACGGGTAGCAGCAGATCGTCTTCTCCTGAACGCAAAAGACGTTCAAGGTCTAATTCCTCATCACGAAGCAGTTACGCAAGGTCTTGCTCTCCAAACAGCCGAAAGCGTGGCAATGATTTCTTGCCAGACATTTCAGTACAATGCACACCCAGAGCAGAAACGGCCAATCCTGCCAATCCTGCCAATCCTCAGAGCTTGGGAACCAACCAAGATCGTCAAGATGGTCAAGGCTTGCAAAATGAGCAGACATTGCAAGCCGGAAAAGGCGATGCAAAAGAAACTGAAGACATCAAAAAGCCTGAAAGCACCTGAAGGCTACTTTGTGGGCTGGAAAAAATCTGGTGTCTTTCAACTTTGCATTTTGCAAATCTCAGGGCGACGTGCAGTCAGCCCAAATGTTTCACCTTGGACTTGTGGCGTTGTGCTTCATGTTTTGTAAGCTTGCCACGGCTTGAGAGCATCACAGCATCAGGCCTGGTCCATCCCTCACAATCTCACGTTTTGGGATTTGATCGTGTTAGGTCTATAATATGTCCATATCATGTGTTGACCTTTGCGTACAGACTTCGTCATGCACAAGTCTTGAATTTATCTCCCGATATTCGAAGGGTAGCACTAGTATCGTCGGAATAGACTGTATAGGAATGTAAATGTATAGGCCAAAAGGATTCTGTGCTCGTGTTACATGTGAGATTGAGATTTAGGCTTAGGGCAATGCATCACAGTCTTTGCAATTCGCCCAGAACCATTGTTTATATTTGAGCACTTTGAGCAAGCCTGTACGCTCGGAATGCTCAGAGTGCTCCAAGCAAGAATGCTTTGGAAGAATCTTGTCGACAAAGATGGGACGGATGTGAAATTCTCCCCACTGGATCAGACTTCAGAGAAACTCTGGTGCAGTGAAGCCGAAATGGCCGACAAAAGCAGACAGACTTGAAAAAGGTGGATGGGCAAGCAATCCGCACAGTTGAGAAAGACGGAGTATGGGATTATGAACTTGAATCAAGCAATCAAGCCATGAAGTGCTCCAAAGCTTTGTACTGCATGGTTGATCCAACACCTTTTGCGTGCAGGAAGAGCCAAAGAAATCTGAGCCAACCAATGCCACAACATATGCCCGCTATGCAGCTGGAGGAATGGTGGAATTGACAGGTGCTGCCATGTGTTTTCATGACATAATAAAGATTTCCAAATGAAAGACGTTGTGGATTCAACTTGACTGAAGCTAGAGCTGGACCAAAACTGACAGAGGCCCTGCAAATTGTGGGCATGTGTGTGTGTGCGTGTGACATTTGTGGAGCGGAGGCTTGAAAACACAAGACATGAACGGTCGCGTAGGCAGGTGTTTGGATTGATATCCACTTAGAATTCTCGTATATCACTGTCAGGCGTGATTCTCGTGATCGTTGCATTCGTTACACTTTGAAGGCATCATTCGAGATTTTGATCCATCTACCTCCAGATACAAAGCTCTTGGCTAAGCTGAAATCATGCAACAAAAGACCAACTGTGTCTTTTATAAGATACTACATTGTTGAATTTACGACTGTAATGTTTAGTTGTTTGATCCCTTCAAATAAGGTGGAACTGATCGAGGAGGATGGAAGTACAAGACACATTATGGTGAGGCGAGGTGTGTGGCCGGTGTGCATCGAAGTTGTTGAAAGTTAGATTCACCACCCTTTGCAAAGTTTCCAACGCTGCAATTTGAAGCAGGCCACCGAACATGGACTTGTCGTTGTCTCAGCATGAACACTTCTTATTGAAACTCGGGTTTCTTCTCACCTGACTTGGGCAATTCTCTCGTGACACGGTATGCTGCTCCCCTTCACTGCACAGGCTTTGCCCTGCTGAAGATTCCCAATCAGAACCCAAAGAGGCACATTGCAGCCATGAGTTGTGATGATCAAACATGCGCAAGGTTTGCCGTTGACTACAGGTCAGCCAGCAGGTCTCAAAGATTCCGGACTTGGAACCGCACTCGGGCCGTGGTCCCAAACAAGCCCCACTCTCAAAAATTCAATTTCTGAAACTCTTTGAAAACCCGTATAGTCACGGAGATGCCGAAAACCTTTTGACATCTTTTGACACATTCTGACGGCGCTTTTTGTGTTGTCCCATCCCCATATTGCAACAAGGCTCAGGATGGAGTCAAAGATGTCAAAGCTGCAACTCACTCCGTTCCCAACACACAGTCCAGTCCTTCAGCTTTGGTCTGGAAGCCAAGTGGTGAAAGCATCGAAGCAAATCGAACCATGTTGAATCCAACTTTCACCTCGCAGACAGACAGCCGAAATGAATTGAATGTACCCATACTGGATCATCCCATATATACCCTATTGCCCTGCTAGTCCTATGGATCTCTGTGACTTTCTGAGTATTTGTTAGCATCGTTTGCAACAGACTTAGCGTATGATAATCATGGTACTATACAATGTTACACATACGCTGACGCTCTTACACATTATATGCTTCATGTTGCGTAGCAACAATGTCTTTTATCAGAAACATGACAACGGGGAGTGATAACGTACGGTTCGTATTGCAATTGCTGACAAGAGCCTATGGAGATGAGTGTAGAGTTCCAGTATGTTCCAGTCCTTGTCGTGAGTATTGACCAAGTATTGACTAAGTACAGATCATCCAGTTGGATTGTTTTGCTGCGTGTCCGCAGGACTTGGAGCTGGCTGGTGCTGTGGAAAGTTGCAACTTGTTCCAGGTCACTCCAAACATCAAAAGACCGAAGTTATGAATTTGATTTCTTTCTGTCGCAAAATTGTTGTATGTTCATGCAAAACGGGAAGTGCGAACAGTAATCTTCTATCCAGAGTGAAGGAGGTCGGATACCACAATAGAGAGAAAGAGAGAGCAGATTCATAGGGATCATAGGGACAATGTGTTTCATTACTGCAACCATTTGCAACCACGTTTGCAAGTTGAATGCTAACATGCTGACTAGCCAGGTGCAGGCATTGCTTCGGGACAGAGCAGATCCAAACGGAAGTTCCAGGGCAGAAGTGCCTTTGCTTCTGGAAGCATCTTCAGCCAGATCCTTGAACTTGAAACTACTAACGAGATGTTGAAACGGCAAAGCAGCGGGGTCACCAAACTAGCAAAATCAAGTGAAAAAGTAGTAGGATAGCAAAAAGACGTCATGTTGGAAGTGACATAGTGCTGCTATTTTGGTATGATTTGTCCATGATTCGAAAATGGAAGGCAGCGAAAGCATCCAGCTCAAGCAGCACAAGCCTTGACTTGATTGCGCTACTGCAGGGTCCTCAAAAAGAGTCTTTGTGAGTTGTTTTTTTGTTTTCTTTTTGGATGAATGTATGGCCATAATTCGGGTTGGTCACAAGTAGAAAGTACCTACAGGAAAGGTACATATTCAAATAATTTCAAATAGCTCTATGTCCAAAATGTTTCAAGAATTTTCAAGACATTTATGAAATTTCTTGGTAAGTTCACTTTTTACCAGCCACGAAACTTGCCCGTTAGGTTAGGTTGGAAAGCTGATCCAGAAGTTTTATTGGATCGGGACCGCCA
This sequence comes from Breviolum minutum Mf 1.05b.01, assembly GCA_000507305.1. NCBI lineage: Eukaryota > Dinophyceae > Suessiales > Symbiodiniaceae > Breviolum > Breviolum minutum. Next base: position 18,873 of record DF242926.1, on the reverse strand, counting down.
ACGCAAGGGAAAACGAGCCAGCGCCTGAAGAGATCAAGTTGCACGGTAAAAGAGATGAAAGGATTGAAATGAAAGGATATGAAAGTCTAACTACAGAGCTAGCAGCTCCATGTTATTTTTTACCGAAAGTTCTTCCATATTTTTGCAGTCGATGTGAAGTAGCTATTTGTCGACTGAGGCCGTTTTCTCTGCAGAGGTCCTTCTGAATGTTTTTTGTACTGTGTAGATATGATGTAGATTAGATATAATATTCAAAAACTTGCTGTGCTTGCACTTGCAAGGGATATTTGAGCTTTATGCAAAAGGTCAATGCAATGGGTTTGTTTTCATGTATTTTCTTCGCTCAAAGGCTGCAACAACCATGTCGTTTGCGTCCTGGAGGCGGTGGTGCTCTGTCAGATCTTTCAAAAGAAGGATGCCCAGAGCGACGAGGAGAACCTAGACGCTTCAATGCTTTAAGCACATTTGTAGATAGAGAGTGTGCTCCAATGTGTTCCGACCAATTTGTAGATGGAGGAATTGACTGGGCATGACTCGGATCAATCGCATTCAAGGAGCGCTCTGTCCTTTCCAGTCTAGAGCCTGGAGCATTGGCACAGGCAAGCGCCTAAACCCTTGAAAGAATCAAAGTATCGGATTTTTGGACATGTCCTGAGTACTTTCACCAGTAGAAAGGGTGTTTTTGTTCTACGTTGTCCTATTGAGAGATTCTAGTCTATTTGTGTTTATTTGAGTCTTCCCAGTTCAACCTTGATTGGATCCCAACAACTTTGATCTCATTGTATATTTCTGGTTGACAAAGTGCACATAAAAAGTGAATGATTGTATGACGAGGCCAGGAGACAACTCAAATTGCCGGGACCTTTTGCGTTGGTGCCTCAATTGTTTGGGTTCTGTTGGAGTTCAGCCTTTGAACTCTTCAACTTGACTGCATGTTAATCCTTTTGACAGTTTTGAAGGATGGGCGGAACTTCGCCCGCTGCTTGTCTACAAGCAGAGCATGATGGTTTGAATGTTCATTGTGAAGAGCTGGAGGCTTGGGAGGGATACGCTCGGATCATTCCAATGAGTAACTCGAAGATTGCACGTAGATTGCATGTGGGAAGTAAAGAAGTAATGGGCTGGCATTCTCTTTTCCCAGCCACGCTCCATCTTGGATAGGTTCCCTTTACCCCCCCTTGCAGGCCACTTCAGCTCATCGGCTCTGGATATATTCTATGGACCGACTACGTCCTGTGCTCGTCATGAGACCTCTAGGCATGGGAAATTGCGTTGACTTTGGCCTTGCAATGCATCAATTTTTGAGCGCTGCGACAGACCAACCAAGCGCCTTGGTAGTTTTGCTACATGGGTCCTTCGGCTCAGTGTCCAATCTTTGTTTCCGGACAACGAAAGGGTTGCATTTCTGCACGTTTATGATTGCTTTGAGATGGCTTGACTCCTTTCCAAGGTTGTTCCAGCCGTTGCCCTAGTGTGCTAGAATGCCATCCACACTTTGAGAACCATAACATGCGATACAATACTGATGGACACTTTCTACTGTGGGGATTTTGACGGATTCTGTATATTTGTGTCAAGGATTCGGAGCCTTTCAAGTTCAAAAGACTAGGTGTTCAGGCATATTTCATCACATCATTACAAGTTGTATGTACTTCTATATTGCCAGTTATGTATCTTACAGTAATTGATTAGTATATCATGATATGAGTATAGTATATCTATTATATATCCTGCATGTTTATCATTATTCATCTTCAGTCAGTCCAGTCAAGGCAGATTTGCAGCACGATTCACCCTCCCGGTTTGTTTCAGTAAGTTTTCCCCTTTAGATCCTTTTAGAAAAAAATTGTTTCCAAGGTCAGCGCAGATGTTGGAGTATATGGTGAGGGACCTCTCCTCTTCGTTGCCACACGTATTGTTTGCCTTTTCCTTAAATTGATTTTTGTTTTAAGGTTAATTGCCACGTCCTGTTGATTTGCAACATGATTCGATCATTTTACAATATTTTACGCAGTTCTGAGGTGATGCCCACTGCTCCAACACGCGCAAGATCCTTAGAGCATACTCTAGGAAAAGGACCGTGGCGATTCATATCAAATGATCAAACTGTAGCAGATACGCAGTTTTTGAGTACTGAACTGGGTCGAACTGCTGGTTCATACGTGTAAGATGATGTAGACTATCGAATATATTCGAATATAATATGATCGGTTTTGATGGTTTGAAGAACGTCTTGCTGAGGACGCATGGGGCGTTGGACCTGCTGGAACCTCAGCCTAATCAAGAAGTGGAGTAGAACTTTGAACTATTCGTGGCGGAGTAGATTTGCATGAAGTGACATGAAGACCAGAAAGTAAGAATGAAGACCAATTAGTGAGGAAGAGAAGAGGTTCTACAGTTTGGCCTCATTGATTGTTGCGGGTTGCAGTGCAAGCCAACATATGAGCCATACCATACGACTGTTGACACGTTGGTTCAAGCGACAAACATGAAGCAGAACTACAAAATTTGGTGATTGATTGAAAGACACAAACAAAGCATTTTTGCCACAAGGTTTTAGACAAGAAGACTAGTTTGTCAAGAGCCTGACATGGCGCACCATACGGTGAAATGTCCATTGACTATCAAATATTTTGCTTGCCCGGGAAAAGATCGGTCATGGCGTCCAAAGACTTGGGCTTCAATGATGCCAAACTTGCCTGGGGAAACTGGGATTATGTTGACCTCTCGCACTTCACCAAGATGCCTGGGAATCCCATCACGGCATCAGCGATTGCGCTCATGAAAGAGTGTGGAGCTAAAGCTCAACATCCTGGAGTGCTGGCTGGTGTTGCATCTTTCTCAGCAGGAATTGCACTGCATCGGATGCGAAGGAGTCACTGCAAAAGGCCAAATGAATGTATTGACATCGTTAGTCCTCTTCCAGCCCAAGACCTTTGCAAAGATGAAAAGGACGAAAGGTCATGGCTCCCTGTTGTTCTAAAAAGCGCAGGTGCAGCCTGTTTGATTTTGGCGGTTTCCAGAAAAGTGCGGAAGCGCTGCAAGACTGTGCTTGCAGCCAAAACCATTCAGCTTGATGTGCCTGTCAACTCAACAGTTCACTTGGAGGCATCCGCAAAAGCAGACGAAGCCATTTTCTCAGAGGCTTGCGAGCTAGGCAAAGGCAATGGGAAGGTTCAAGACTCCATTCAGTCGGACTCTACGAAAGCTCCTTCAACCACGATGGATTCCAGTTGCACAGCCTCTACAATCTCCTCATGCCGTGGAAGAGATGCAAGAGGAACTACACCAGACAGGAGCTTTCGGCAGGCAGCAAAGAGGCCATAGTTGGACCGTGCTGGAATATTTTGTGAGAGATCGAAAAAGTATAGGCATGTCACAGGTTTGCAGTATCAATTCATGTGTCCCATTTAGAAGCGCTTGCAGATAATAGAAATAAGCTCCCAGGACAAGTTGAGGTATGAGACAGATAGACAGGAATCCACGTCCTGGACTTTGCTAGCACTTTGACATCAAAGAGCACCTAATGGCTTTCTATGTTGAAAAGCACCATTAGTATCTCATTGTTAAGCACGGAAGAATTGTGTGTCCAATGTGACTAAAATGCGTACAGTAATGATATACACTCTGTAGCAATGTAATGTGTAAAGATATGACCCTTTATGACATGACAGGATATAATATGGATTAATATGGTATGAATGTTGTTAAACATGATTTGTGATGATGTTTGTAAACACGTGATCGGCGATAATTACTAGACCCGTACAGTTTAGTTTTGTTGGATGACCTACACGAACAGCCCAGTGTAGCATCGTTGCACAGGTCAAGTCCCTCGTTGCAGATGAAGCTTGCAAGCAAAGGCATCCAAGAAGATGACACTGGGAAAGTCGCTTTGCCCATCATGCATTTCAAGCGCATCCAATGTTTTGAAGATGCCTCCCCCTTTCCATCAAACGTGCCGACAAGGTCTCCTTCACCTTGTCGAAAGCAACCCGAAAATGATCGGCCAAGGTCTCGATCTCCAGAACCAAAGGAAGCCAAAGGTGCGCAAGGTGCGCAAGCAATCCAAGGAGCTCAAAAGGCCGAAACGAAAGGAGTGAGTCCGGTGGTGAGTCCATCCAGGCAAAAGGAGACCGAACAAAGTAAGCTGTCCAAACCGATGCCAAAACCTGTGCCGAAAGCACCCAAGTCTCCTACTCCAGCTGCTTCAAATCAGAAGCAAGTCCAAGCAGTCCAAGCAGTCCAAGCAAATCCAGCCAAAGCAAGTGCTCAGGCCCCTGCTAAAGCTCTTCCAAAGCCAGGCGACAAACAAGAATCCCCTTCACCTCGAAATGGACATCCGCCGCACAGTGTCACTGTTGCAAGAACACCTGAAAAACGCTTGCAGCCAGCTGTGCCTGAGAAACAAGAATCATCAATTTCATCCGGCATCCAGAATTCAAGTATTGGTCAGAGACAGCCTTCCCCTCTTGGCAGTTCAAGTGCAGCTCCAAAAGCACCCCAGAAATCACCCCGTGGAGTTGGTGCAGCAGGTGCGCCTTCGCATCAGAAGCTGCCCGCGAGCGCGAGGCAAGCAGACAACCAGCCAAGCATGAAAAGACCAATCACACCACCCACGCCCAGTAGGGCTGCTTCGGCTGCTTCGGGAGAGAACACAAGCTCAAGCAGAGGCACGGAGGTGGTCAAACCGCGTCCACAGGTTTCAGCTGCACCAAGCTCCCAAACAATGCCTGTGGCAGCCCCTGGGCACAGAGGAGCTCCAAAACTGGAAGACAGGCAGAGCCGGTCACCCACTCCAGTCCAACCAGTACAACCAAAGAGTTCTGCTGCGACTCCTGTGCCAAGCCCACCCGTGTCAAGCGGCAAAGAACTTCCTGGCACTGGGGTGAGCCCACGGCCACCAAGCGGCCGACCGCTTGCAACGCCAGCTTCAAGTGGGCACCAACTTAATGGACTGGGGAAGACGCCTAGGGGCATGCAATCCCAAGGTGGATTGCCACCACCCAAGGCAGCAGCAAGTTCAAGCAGTTCTGGTCCCATGCCAGCACAGAGTTCATCTAGCCTTCCCGCTAGAAGCTCCGCCCCTGCTGAGGAGGACGAATATGACAACTACTCGGTCTACTCCGGCAGCAGCCACTCATCATCATCCTCACATCATGGGCACAGAAAGCACTCAGGATCTGGTTCTTCATCATCGCAGAGCGACGGAGCAAGATCACGGTCTAGCAGCAGCGGCAGACAGTGTGGCAACGACTTCTTGCCAGATATATCAGTACAGGTGCGGGCACCTAAAACTGAACATGAGGACACTTCACATGCACCGCAAGGCAGGGCAGATGACCTGTGTGAATTTCATGTGATGCATGACGATGATGCAGCTGTGCAGGGAGGCACTTCTTTGCAGCAGGAATATGACCAAACCCTCCGAAGACTAGGAGCGCGGCGAGCTGCAGCATCCCAAGGCTTGCAACGTCAAGTGACCGATTGAAAGCAAGGGAGAGTGGCAGATGGATGCAGATGGCATTGGCTAACATCTGTAGTTTCCTCTTCACATACTGTATCACCCCCTCCCGCAAGGTTGGCTGGCGGCACTTGCTTCATGTTTCGTAAGCTTGCCACAGCTTCAGTAAATCAGGCCATGCCTCTAAGATATTGAAATATTTTGAAATGAATATGATCAATGATGATCAATGTAGATCAATGTTGCTATCATTGTGTTGCTTAAGAAACACATGTTTTTTGACTCTGAGATGGAGATTTGCTACTTGTGCTGCTGCATGAAAATTTTCTGCAGCTTGCCTGGACCATTTGAATCGCTCAGTCACTCAGTCACTTTTTAAAGGCTGAAGATAATTGGTAGGGTTGAGGAAGTTGCAGTCCCGGAGCGAAAGAGTTGGTGAAAATCTTCTTCGGCAGTTAAAGTTCCCAATACACCCTGCTACGATCTTGAGCAATCTTGAGATTATCTTGAGTATAGCAAGTCGAAAGTCTGTTATCTAATCTTAGTATTTGGTTGGCTCTCGATGCACTTTGGCACAGCAAAGCAGATCTCGCATTAAGATGCATTAAACAAGTAAACAATATCAAAAATATAAAACGTAAAACGTCTCTCCTGACAAGACTTTGGCTTCCTGGACTATCGCAATCGGTTGATGGAACGATTTTTGCATGTGGTGTGACATGATAAAACACTGGAGAGTGGCAACTATTGGTGATATTGCAGGATTATCCTGGTTCGAAATGAATCATGACAAAAATCAGCCGAATGCCTTTGGCGTGAGTCAGGCTTTTTAGAAGTTAGACCACGAATCTGTAGCAAGGAAGAATCGAAAATTGCTCACCACTGCAGATCACTGTATTTTTGCAATGGATTTGGTATTTGCAACAGCTGAACTTTCATCACTTCCTTCATGTCCTTCATCACTCACCTCGGAGAAAATATGAGAAAGTCCGCGTTGCATCCAGGCCTGGTTTGATCACACTCGCTCTGCGAAGAAAGCAGAGTCATTGGAGGCGGCACATGGCAATGTCGTCTTCGATATTCAGATATTCAGATACCAGTATGGTAGATCATGTGAGTGCGCATGAGTTTTACGATGTCTATGACATCTTACGACATTTTACGACATTGCGTTTGTTGTTCAAGTACTGAGGGAACGGCATCGTCAGGTTTGCAGATCAGAAATGCTGGCTTTGCTGAGCTCTCAAGGCATCGGATGGGCATGTTTCAGATTGGTTCAGCCGCAAGGCTCGAAAGCAGTCGAAATATAGGAAAACAATGGAAAACCTGTAGCAGATTAGCAGTATAACATTGTAAGACTTGATCAACTTGAAGGTCAGGAGTGGGGCATCCCTCCGGAGCGCGTGGTGCTCGCTGGCTTCTCGATGGGTGGTACCGTCGCTGCATGGACAGCGCTGCAGGCGCCGCTGGAATGTAAACACGGGAAACGACGGAGGGAGATGTAGGAAGTGGGTCCTGCGAGGTACCGCGCTGTCTAGCAGGCCTCCTGCTTTTTGGTACAGAAGGTGGGCAATCCAAGATGTCCAAGCAATGCAAGAATACAACGATCAAGTATTAGAAACGTACTAGATGAGAATGCATAAGATACGTAGGTGTGTGATGCTGAGCTTTGAAGCCTGGAAATGCATGGAAATCCGGAAGGTCTCAGCTTCACAGGGGGCTGGGCATCACCAAAAGCACTCACCGGTCCTGAATCGGACTGGCCCTCGCAGATGCTTTCTTGGTGATGTACATTTCCATACATTTTCACTTGTCTGATGTTTTCAATGGTTCATCCACGTTCATCCATCACCTCTCTTTGCATTCTTTGCAATCTTATGCTACCTTGCCCTTGCACAAAGCTGGCAGAATGCATTCAGCAGGATTGGGCCACGGGTGCAGATGGACTGCAGGTGCTTCAATGTCAAGGCTCTTAGTTTGCTGAAGCTCTCGCAAGACTGTCATCTGTGCTGTCGCCATGCTGCTCAAATCACAAGCTTTGCAAGCGACTTTGAAGCAAGAGCATGTCTACTCTTTGTCTGAAATCCAAGGTCATGGGCGAGAGGACAGTTGCCAAAGATAAGTACTACCAAAAACCACCTTGCCCTGATTGTTATGTTCCACATACCAATGATCCCATCAAGGGAAAAATGATAGATGTTGTCCCTTTGACATGCTTTAACACACCTGAATCTGTAGGACACCCTATGTCCACTTGGTTTTGCAACAACTTGTACTGACGAGCTTCGGAAGCTTGGATGTAGCGCGATCCTAAGTTTCCAGCAAGGCCTGAAACGCAGAAAGACTGTTCCCGAAATATGCAGCATTTCATAATATGTCAAATGTGTGAGGTGTTCGCTCTCTGGCTTTCCGCGGAGTTGGGCATGCTTTGTCGTCGGATATGTTAGAGGAGGCAAGGCAGAAATGTGTTCAGGCACCACAAAAGCAAGATTTTGAATTGTCAAACGAGGCCAAGATCTGGCTTCAACAAAGAATATCCCAACATTAAAATATAATAAAATATAAATGATAGAATTGATAGACATGTTATTTATAAAGTAGCATAAATGGCATAAATGAATGTTAAGAATATGTTGAAGATTTGGTATTTTAATAATCTAAAATGTTGTAATTAATATTAATATATATTTGAAAAAAAAAATGAAATTAAATTTTATAGAAATTTAAAAATATATAATTGATATTTAAAAATATGTTTTTTAAGAATTATAATTAAAAAAATAATACATAAATTGTAAAAATATATATAATTATTTAGATAATATTTGAATAAATATTATAATTTATAATAATAATTTTAAAAGGAATAAATAATAAATTATATTATTAAAATATGTTTAGAAAAATAATGATAAATAATAAATTCAATATATGTTTTGTTAATTTTAAGTTTTATT
>DF242925.1:0-53985 GCA_000507305.1 Breviolum minutum Mf 1.05b.01 | reverse complement strand
AAAAATAGTCTGTTATTTTTCCTGCACGACCCCTTTATTCGGAAATTATTCGCACTTAGAATATTCCCGGAACCGGAGATCCCAAATGTATGCTGGCTCATTTCAGGGATGGGGGATACGCATAAAACTCAAAGGATTGCAGTAGTCATGTAGCCTACGTACTGGAAGGTCACTAGGATCAAATTTCTTGGCAACTATCTCGTTGGCCAGCTGGGTGCCATCTTGCCAAAAAAAAAACTCTTCGTGATTGGCCGCCGCCCAGCCACAACAACAACCACAACAACGACAACAACAACAACAACAACAACAACAACAACAACAACCACCACCACCACAACAACCACCACCACCACAACAACAACAACAACACCAACCGTTCTGGCACGGCGGAGGATAGAAAATCTAGCCTAGCCAGGGGCCTGATACTTAGATGGATAAGTAGGCAGGTATCTAGCCATCTACAATAGAAAGGTACTGGCCACGAATGAGGTTCGGGAAAAAAATTTAAGACATGGTATTTTCAAAGCTGTAGCCGCCATTATTGGAAAGCAACCGTTTGTGTAGGGAAAATCGCTAAAACGGTGAAAATAGNATAGTCTGTTATTTTTCCTGCGCAACCCCTTTATTCAATCTTTGGAAATTATTCGCACTTAGAATATTCCCGGAACCGGAGCTCCAAAATGCATGCTGGCTAATTTCAGGGATACACATAAAACCCAAAGGGTTGCAGTAGTCATGTAGCCTACGTACTGGAAGGTCACTAGGATCAAATTTCTTGGCAACTATCAACTGTTCTGGCACGGCGGAGGGTAGAAAATCTAGCCTAGCCAGGGGCCTGATACTTAGATGGATAAGTAGGCAGGTATCTAGCCATCTACAATAGAAAGGTACTGGCCACGAATGAGGTTCGGGAAAAAACTTTGAGACATGGTATTTTCAAAGTTATAGCCGCCATTATTGGAAAGCAACCGTTTGTATACGGCACATCGCTAAAACTGGTGAAAATAGAAAAATGTTCTGTTTTTTCCCTTTCAACCCCTTTTTTCAATCTTTGGAATTTATTCGCACTTAGAATATTCCCGGAACCGAAGCTCCAAAATGTATGCTGGCTAATTTCAGGGATACGGGATACGCATAAAACTCAAAGGATTGCAGTAGTAGTCATGTAGCAATTAAGCCTAAGTTCACTAGGATCAAAAAACCTTGGCGCTAAGGAACCGTGTTTCCTTTCTTTGTTTCTGACCATCCTTTTGGCTAAGTAGCCAGCTAGTTTGCGAGCTAGTTAGGGAGCTATTCATCTGTACTTTTTTTTTATAGATACTAGTGGATAGCCATGACTCGAGCGTACTCCCAACTGAGCCAAAGATCTAAACACAAGAATACGTCAAATGGGTGGAATCCACTCCACCAGGGTATCTACCCTATACCTTAGCTAGATTAGTTACAATTCGATAGTATATTGGGACCGTGCATCGAATATAATCTGCATATTAAATATTCTAAGTGTGAATATTTTGCATATTCTAAGTGCGAATATTTTCGATATTCTAACTGTATCTTGGGAATATTTTTACCGGGTCTGGGACATAGTTGAATATTCTAAGTGCGAGTCCGTCACGATAATAATGACAATTATAATAGTCATCAATCAATGACAATGACAACGACAGCGACAACGATAACGACCACAGCAACGCAAACAAGAACAAGAACAAGAACAACAACCACAACAACAACAACAACAACAACAACGACAACAACAACAACAACCACAACAACCACAACAACCACAACAACCACAACAACAACAACAACCACAACCACAACCACAACCACAACCACAACCACAACCACAACCACAACCACAACCACAACCACGACAAAAGCACTGACAGCCAGACCATTGACAATCTCAAAGCACGGTTCAATGAAGGAAATTCTAAGAAAATGCTTCGTGTTTTGACACCTTCCCTTCTGCACACGGACCAAGACTCGTGCCACAAATGATATGAGCACACCGATGTTCCACGATCAAGGATACAGTTCAGCACGAAGGTGCTTGATCTAAAAATCTGAAATACAAGAAGATGTTACAACATTTGGGTTTTTTGACCGTACACAGATTCACAAGCAAAACATCGGGATGCAAGAAAACTTTGAGTGTAGCATCTAAAGGGTACAGATCGTCTTGCAATTTCAAGCTAATAGTTGCTCAAAAGAATTCAACCGCAATTTCGTGTTCGAGAATCAAAGTCAAGTCCGGTAGCAGCAAGCTGCTCAACAATATCACACGCAACTACAATGAACATTCAAGTTCCGCAAACCACACCACCAAATGGTCTATATGTTGAAACGAATCAATATCGCCGTGATTTAGGAAAAAGTAGCAAATGCCATTTGCTGTACCCAAAGGTCTGGTGGAACAATCGCAAATATTAGTATATATACACACACAATTTTGCTACTGCCTCTTCAAAAGGGTGGTGCGCAAATGCTACGGTAGGAATGCAGCACGAACTGCCAGCTGTCTTTTCAATGGAGATGCATCTATTTTCAGTAAACCAATCCTTGAGTCACATAGCGAAGGTACTTCCAACTCCCTTGAGATAGTTAGGATAAGGAAGTTGTTTCTTAATTTGCGAGTGACAAAGGTGGCCAGTGCTGATACAAAATGGTTGATAAAAAATGACTGAATGACCCTTTTCGTAAGTCCGGAACAAAGCTTGATCATTGTGTTTGATGTAGCACAACAAAAATCCTACCATACGGATCCCCAACTTCTTAAAGGGCTCCAATCTTGGACCTGTCAAAGCGCAGAATTTTTCCGCAAGCAATAGCTCGAGCAATCGAACTGGCGGACCAATCTTTAGGTCAAGAGCCAAGTGTGGTGCCATCAGGATCAAGAACAGGGGGTCAGACAAGGTCAAGGTTAGCCAAATTTGGCAGTTCATTGCAAGTATATTCCAGTTGCATGTAAAACCCTGCATTAGATTCCCCGCGATCCAAAAAGGCCCCCACGAAGGTCCCGGCTTTTTTGGCCTAACAGGCGGAGCCAAAAGAGCGAGCGAACTCAAAACCTACTGCACGGCGTCGGAGTGACGTCGCGAACGACTTGAAAGGGTTTGCCTCTCTTCCTCATGAAAAACAGGGTTGGGCTGATTTGGGGTAAATTTTGCGCAACATGCTGAAGTGGATGAATTAAGGATTCCCACCAATTGCCAGTTTCAACGCTAAGGATCATGGCTGGCAAGGCATCTCTTGAATTCAGTCTGGCTTTGGGGCTGCCTCTTGGACTGGTGCTTCACCGTTTATTCCTTAGGAAATCCAACAAGCCAATACCCCTGAGCATGTAAATATGATATGACAGCCAACGGCTTCTTGTTGGGTTGCAAGCTCAAATTCAACATGGATCATCATATTGCCCTTCCCTGTGGCTAAGGAAGACAAGCCGATAATCAATCATAATCAATGAACACGCTAGCTGAGCTGCGGCAATCTGCAGCTCAGCAACGAGATGTGACAAGTTCCTACTACTCAACTACTCAACCCTCTTGTCCAAGCCCAAAGGCTCCGAAAGACGGGATGTTTCAAGAATTCACTCTCAATCGTGAAGCAAACTTTGCACATCTGGTGCGTAAAAGAAGTGACTAAGAAGTGTTGGACTATGCTGCTTGGCATGTCTCTTGAAGATCAACGGAGAAGCCTTGAGGAATTGAGATTTCATCCTGAACGACTCGAACACTCTTGCACTTGCCGCTCGTCAATAGCCATAGGTACCTGCCAATTAGTTGCTTCAGGATCGAGAGCCAAAGCCTGCAGTCTACAGGATTCTGCTTCGCAGAAACCAAGAACGATCGTAGTGTCGCTGTGCCGACGTGGCTTTTTGTTGCACCTTCAATCTTACTGCGAGGCAACCAGCATAGCAGTGATGAAGAGGAATCCTGAGGGTGAATGGCTTCAATTGCCTTCCAAGGTAAGAAGTTGGTGATTTCCAGAGTTTGTTGTGTTCTTTAGATGTTGTATTGCACACGGAGCAAAATCACGGAGATAGGCATCGGCATCTGCTGTTTTATGCTGTTTTTATGCTTTTCAGCCTGGAAAACCAACACCTCCAATAGTGACTGGGCCCACCTGGATGGAAGGATGTTTCTCAAATCACAGGAAACAAAACTGTTTTGTCCGAGAATTCTCCCAAGGCAAGTCAACCTTCACATTTTGACTACTTCTATTTGCATATTTTTCTACTCATATTTTATGTTCGTCTTCGTGGTTCTTTGTCTTTCCCTCTGCTTCCCAACCATTGACTGAATCTTCAATTCCCAACTCATGTAGTATCTTCGGCATGCAAGGAAGCAAAAAATCAACCTGGTTCACCTATATATTCATATCAACCTTACAATGAAGTTGATTTCTCCGCTTGGGTTTCAACTGGACTCTGCGCCAACTTCCAATGACCCCAACGGCCCAAACAACAAGCTCCGATGACAAGCTGCCAGGGGCAACCTCGGCGATTTTCACTGGTGACAAACTGCTGGTGTGTCCTACTCCCATCAGTTGAGGGTTATAGATACCTCCAAATATTTTGTTCCCTTTCAAAAATCAGCTGGCTACTACTCTAGGATGAAGCCGAGGAAACGAAAAATACAAAACACATGTTTTTTCCATCTTCAAACTGTTGAAGGAAACTCCCATCCTTAGTCGACTGCACCACTTCAACTGTGGTCTCTCAGGTTCCCGCAGCGTTGCTGCTTTCGGACAACCTGCGGCTATGGAACGAACTCCCGTAAATCATATGTAGCTGCATAGTTATCCGTTATCCAATGATGGATTTGACACAAATACTAGATGCATCTTTGTAGGCAGAAAAATGCAAATGATCATGTGATGCCTTTTTTGAATCTTAGTATTTGCTGAAAAAACCTTCGCTTTTGTTGACTGTACATTGTGTAAGAAAACTACTATCCATCTCGAGAAAAGTCAGCATGTAAAGCCTAGCAAAGGGTTTGACCTAAAAATGATTCACAAATCCAAGATCTGTGTATGTACAGTACACTTGCACTGACTAATTTCCAAAAATAATGTAAACGCAGGGTCATCTGATTTTCCATGGTGAATATGCAAGAACACTCACCTATTTCAGGAAAGTGCCACATCTTGCCAAAGGAGTGTTGCAGTGGGGTTTGTGCTGAAAATCCCCAGCAAGTTGACTGTCCCGTGGCGCACGTCGTGCTAGAGGTGGTCGAGCTGCTTACGTCTGGACCAGCCTGACAGCACATCAAACATGTCCAAATCAACCAATCTCACTCACAAACAAATCTTTGCTGGCTGGGTTTACTGTGAATAAGGACTGTCAACGAATAAAGCAGTCCAATGTTACCCCCAAGCAATCCAACATAGTCAACATGAAAATCCATCATTGGGAAAAGGCCAGTTGACTCGATCAACTGGATCACTCCTTGTGATATCTTGTCCCCCAACCTCAGTGGACGTGGGGGTAGTTCCACTTCCCGATGTCGTGGACGTTGCGGAGGTCTGCAAGGCAAATCTTGGAAATGTGTGCGTTTGTGTCACTTCGCAAAAAAAAAAAATATGACACACAAACTCCCTCCTTTTTGAGCGGTCTTCTCTCCAAGGTACACTGACGCGTCTTCGCCAAAGAAACTGAAAGGAACTTTCAAAAGAAAAGGTCTTAGACCCTTGAGGCTCAGTGCCTCTTTGTTCCCAAATCACTTCGTGCACCCAATGAGAGAAAACTCGCAATTGCCCTGTACCCAAAACATGAAGTGGAAACAAGGGATGGGGGGGTTTGGGTGCTTGTTTGTTTGTTATGCTGCTGCAGCAACCAAGTTCTTCAAGTAGAAGATGAAAAATTGTAGGGAATGAATGTACGATGTGCTGTCAAGGCATGTGCAATCTGTCGACACAACTTATGTGGATAAGGCTGTGCCACACGGGTCCAGGGCACTCCCTGAGGAGAGCTTCCAGTCAATTGGAAATGAGGTTTACCGGTTCGACTGCAAATGCCCTTGTTGCCAACACAAAGCCGCCCACATCGTTGAAAATCATTCCAATCCATATTTCCGGCCAACAGTCTAGTCCTCTTTCTCCAAACTGTATGAAATTGACAAAAATCAGTAACCAGAGTATTGGTGTGGTCGGCTTCTTGTAAAGCAACTAGCTCTGGTGTGAACCAAGCCTTGCTACAATGAGGTTGTTCGAAGACCCAGGGTATCTTAGCAGCATCCAACCAACGAATGATACGAAGTGCTGCACGCATGCATTGGTTTCCAAGTCGAACAACCTCTCTTTCTTTCTCGGGTAGGTTTGGAAGCCCCCACGGATAGGTCTTGGAACGAATGACGCTCGTCCTATCCCTGGCAGGAGAGAAGCTACTGCAAGGAGGGGCTAGCATGGCAGCAATAACAAGTTGTTTGTTGATGTCCTGCTTAACCTTTCTGAGAACACAAGGGTGAGTAAGGTCAAATTGATCACCATGTAAAAGTTCCCATTCTCTTGTGCTAAACCCCAACTGTCTCACAGCCCTTGCCACTCTACCTGAACCGGAGAAAAAATCAGCTACATAACCTCTCACTATCGCACCACCTCGGGCAGTGGGATGTTTGGATAATCTTGGCCTAGGATGATGTCCTCGATGTATCGCTCCACGGTCCTGCAGCAATTGTTGAATGCTTGGGTCCAACTTCTGCCACGTCGCCGCCAATCTCCCTGCCTTCTCGTAGCGGTTGACACTTGTCTTGGTCATCCAACCGCCTCGTTTTCGGACCTCGTCTTGATCCCGAGCATTCCGTGCCCGGTCGATACTTGGACCCGAATGTCTGGCCTGGTAAGGGACTATCTTGAGGCAAAGATCTTCGGCACATGCTTGAAACACTGCCAGGTACTGGCTGTAGTCGAATGTCCAGACTCTGTCCTTCTTCCGTCCCCTTGCCAAAACCTCCAGTATAGGATTGATGAACTGGAGCCACTCCGAATCCAAAAGCAGACTGTCGTCTTTCGTTCCGACTTTGGATACATCGCTTGTCTCGGTCAAACTGGTGACTATTGACCATGTTCCTGTCACCCCAGCAGTTGGACGAACAAGCCCCAACTTCCGCAGCTTCAGCAAAGTGCCTGGCCTGTGGTAAGTTGAGACCTGGAGTAGGTTGAAGACGGCCATCTGCAACTGCCCCCTCACAACCATCCGCCAACTCATAGCCAACCAAACTGCTAAGGGATATGCAAGTCTTGACCTTGCCGGAACCAGTTTTCGCCACCCACGAAGGCTCCTCCAAGCTCGAGGGAGCTTCATGTGGCCATACCTGCTGTAGCTTGGCAGGTGATCCATAAGAGTCGCCATAGTGTAGTCGCCATAGTGGCTGCCCTCCCCCTCCAAGTACTTCTGGTTGAAGAAGGTCACTAGCAATGCATCTGTTTGCTCTTGGTTCTTCATGTCGCAGCCATTCTGATCCATGAAGTGCTTGATCTCCAGCCACCTCTTCTCGTAGCTCTCGCGTGCACGTGGGCCCACTGCCGCCAACTCCAAGAGGGTCTGACTGGAATTTGCCATCTGCAAGTCCACCCGGGTTTGCAAACATCTTCTTGCCTTCCTTTCTAAGATACGCTTCTTGCCTCCTTTTCTCTCTACCTCCCATTCTGATGAGGTGCTCGCGGACTCGGTCTCGTTGTCCTCGATCACCCTTCTTGTCTTCGCCAGTTTGGCAATCCCCGCTTCTGTCACTGGCAAGGGTGAGCTCTGCGGAAGCTTTCCTTTCCACAGACGCTCCTCCAGCCTCATGTCGTTCTCGAGGAGTCTTGCACGTTGAGGGTTGGACTTCTGAGACGGCAACCCCCCTTCCACTGGCAGTTTCAGTTCCCTCACCCGCATTGCACTCTGCCGCCCCATAGCCACATGTGAATCGTGTTGCTGAGGCGTCAGCTTGCGCTTCCGGCTGCTGCTCATGCTTGCGAGTAGGAGGGAATTGAGAAGAAAAACCTTCAAAATCATCAAGGGCAATCAAATCAACCAACAGCTTCGAATCAACATCACCAAAAATTATGGAGGGTTTATCTGAGGCATTCAATTCAGACGGAATCCACCTAATGGCCAAATGAATACCACGGCACAACAGGTAGGCTCCTATCTGACGAAGAATCTTTAAAAGTTTTAAATTCTTGCTCCTACAACGTTCAATGCTCAAAACGACTCCTAAATTGTCACACAAATGGAGGTGTCGAAGATCATGCCCATATCTTGTAAGAGCTAATCTCTGGACACTCTTAAGAACTGCGCGAGCTTCTAGGACTCCAATGTTTTCTTTGAAATTCCATCTTCCCCAAAAAACCGGGGTCCAAAGGTTTCCTTTTAGACATCTAGCTGGGACCTCTTGAAATGTGGAGTCAATTCCCCAACCTGCTTGCTCTAGCCTTTTTGACATGGGAGCATCGATTGGTCCCCACTCTCCGTCAACTCGGTGAAACCCAGCAGCTGAAAGGGCACTCTCTCTTGCAGCATGACTTCCGATCCTCCTGAAACGCGATCTCTCCTGCACACGACCAACAGAAGCAACGAGCTCCTTTGGCCAAATGCTTTTGCATGCTCCAAACCCACTCAGCGACGAGTCAGAAGATGTGACGTGGGTATTCCACTGTCGCCACCAATCTTGCGTCATCAAAAAGCAGATTCCCATGAATGCCTTCAGTTCACTCCTCACCGACGGCCAGATTTCCACAGCGACCAGATAACTGCTACGAATGAATTGATAGACTCTGTGAAAGATAGCAAGGCTACATCTATTGAGCAGCCCCAAGAAAGTGCAGTGCCCAATGACGATCTCCAGAGCCTTCCCTGTGCAGCGGTTGCGTCTAAGAAGCCCTTTGATCGCATGATGCACTCTCCAGAGCCTCTTTGGATTGACACGTGTGCACATGTCACTGCCATGCAAAACGCAGCCCAACGCCTCCACATAGCCTTCACTAATTTCACTTCCGTGCAGCTCCAGTCCCCGTGAGTTGAACTGACCCTTCAGCGATTCCATAGCTTTGCTCACCACTTCTTCTTCAGGAGATATGACTCCCAGGTTGTCCACATAAACATAAAAGTGTGTTGTTGGATAGGTGTCCCGCCCAACATGCAGCACAACAGGTCCCCCTCGGTCATTGCTAAGCCGTGCATCAGCCAAGGGATCAATGAGGCCTGCCAGATGTTCGTTTGCCCGTTGCGCAAAAAAGAGAGACCAGGAAAACCCCTGGCACAAACTACCCGCACATGGCCAAACTGCATCTGTTGACTTCAATGTTGTGCCATCCAATGTTGCACCATCCAAGCCCACAAGCTTTGCTGGAACCGCCTCCCAAGCGAAAAACCGAGCTAACCAACCCGGTACTCGCATCCGGTGAAAACAGTCCCGAACGTCGCTGAGACCCACAAAAATCTTCCAAGCCGACTCTGATGAAATGTCAGCCCAAAAAGTATCGTCGAAGACCACCTCCACCTTACCCAGCCCTTTGCCCGTCATGAGCGAGACACCCGGAGGGTCAGCAAATAAGGCGTTGGCTCGTCTGGCATCAGTGATCATTCTTAACTTTGTCTTTGACGATTTCCAAACAAAGAAGACTCCAACTTTGCAAGCGGGCCTCAACGTGTAGGTGAAGTAGCCAATGGAATGCAGCCTACTCACCAGCTTGTGGTATTCCTTTGTGTTCCACTTTAGCACCGGGTCCCAATAAGGCTCCGGCAGACACTCTTCTCTTCGTTCACCTTCTGGTTTCAACATCAGCTCTGATTCCTCCTCCAAAAACTGACGGTCGTCTCCTGGAAGCACATCATATAGATTTGGACATGAATGCACCTCCTGTGGAATGCTGACGAGCTCAGAACGGTAGGAGGCCAGTGTCTCACTGGCAGTACCCAAGTCATAAGGAGTACCACCTCTGAGCAACGACCGAAGTGCTGCCTCAGGCCCATCAATGCAGCCACTGGGCTTCTGGCAATGCACCAGACCATCCACACGCAGCATTGATTGCATTTGCATCGGGCTAACCATTGTAGAGTCACCAGCTTCTGAGAAACCTGCCATCCAGTTCAAGGCACCAATGGCTTCGTTTGAATTCTCAACTGCGCGACGAATTCTCTCACGTCTCTGCTTCACAGGGCGTGAACACCTGAATTTTTTCTCAGGGCATGCAAAAAACGGCAGTGGGAAAAGCTTCCGAGCTCGAGCTGATGGAAATGCCCTTGCACCAGGTTGCCCACCACCTTCCTCCTTCCTCTGTCCAGGTGAGTCTGTCGGAGGAATCAGACCCACCCCCTTCTCATAGTCAACCATCCACCTGCCCAGCCGCGGGCTTGCCAGGCCGAACCTTGGCCTTAGGACCCTTTGGCGGCTTCACGGGCAGTGCATCACCATGTTCTCCATCATCCACAGCAACCACAGGTGAGCCTCTCAGCTCACGCACCTTTTGCCGTGCCTGCAACAACTCCAACTCGTCCTTGTTCTTCTTCGCAGCGTAGGTCCGGAACGTTGGCGAAACGATGTCCTCCGGGCTCCCTTGACCAGCAAAGATCTTGGCGTTCTCCCATGATGGACGATTGGGGTTGGTGTAGGCATCGACTATGGCTTGCAATCGCCTGCAGATGGTTTCCATGCACATCAAGGCTGGAATGTTGAGCTGATCGAAGGTGCCCCCATAGTAAAGGGCATCCACCAAGACCTTCATCTCATGATAGGTCCTGTCAGTCATCTCTATGTGTTTGCTTCTCAACCATAGATTCAGCCAAAGTCTGGGGTCGCCACCATGTCTCTCAGCATGCTTCATGATGTGAAGGGCAGTGGCAGGACCATCTAAGGGCTTCTCCTCAAAGGTGGGGGTGTAGCTCTCCTTGACGACATCCCTCCACCGCTTGAATCGCTCGCCATGTTCATCATAGTCCACCCATAGTGTCCTAACATCCCCATCCTTCTCATCATCAGAAGGCTTGACCACCTCTTTTGAGGAGGCGGCGATCCCACCGATAGCTGAAGACTGAAAAAGCTTCCTGCGTCTTTCTGCATAGTCACTTGCATCCTCCAGTCGAATCATCTCAGCTTTGACCCAGATGCCTTTGCGAAGAATCAAGGCATCGTGGGTGCCGCATTGAACATCAACTTCAGGACTGATGGAAATCTCCTCCCCAGCACCAAGTCAGCCTTCGGCTCGGCAGCCAACCACACATAGTCTGCCATTGCTGGCCTGGCCACCAATGCATTGGCTGGTGTAGCTGGCTTCTCGACTTGAGGCGTTTTGTGGTGCCCCTTCCTTCCGACCCGATTCTCGACAAAAGTCCCACCAAACATAGAGTTGAGATCTTGCTTCACTCCACGCTCGTTCCAGATCTCGTCTGGTATCTCAAATTCCCAGCCCTCTGACCTGGCCAGTGCCAATGAGTCACGGAAAACTGTCCGTATCAATTGATCCGTGATGGCCTCTTTGAATCGGTAGGCTCGGGCTCGAAGGTTCCGAGGCAAGTTCAGGTTAGGAAGGAGGCCTTTCATCCTAGCTGGCCCCTCCTCCCCCTGACAACTAATCTTCTCCACATACAAGTCCCCATCAGGTGTAAAAATCACTGCGTGCTCCGGCCCAACCACCAGCCCGATTAAAGCTTCGTGCCAGACCGTGTCGTCACTATACCAGAATAGGCACCTTCTTCCTGCACCCAGTTCACGATAGTATGCCTCCTCCACGTCTCCTGCTGCTCGGGGATTGAGCTTCGTCATGTCTCCTCCCACGTCCAATCAGATACCCAATTGAAGATCCACCCAGTACACAAATGGTCACAAGTATGAACCAGATAGGATCAGTCGGCTGATGATTGTCAGGAGTGGTGGGACAGTGGCACTCACACTCAACTGGAGGACACTCGCTAATCGTCCAAGGCCTTTGCTTCTGGTCCCTCAAAGCTATGGCTAACAATTGAACGGCCACTGCTGACCAAAACCTCATGCCTATGAAACTGAGCCGATAGATTTCTTGAGAACAACGACATCCAAATGTTGTTCCTTATGTGTCAAGAACGTGTTTCACACTCAAATATAATATATACGTAATATATTAAACATCTATATTATATACCATCATCTATTTCACAGGTATTCACAGGTTGTAGTATTCATACAAACACAGTTGCACGTATATATATATATATACACTATATTACACTANACAGGTATTCACAGGTTGTAGTATTCATACAAACACAGTTGCACGTATATATATATATATACACTATATTACACTGTTAAAATCAAAAACATGCCTTAATCCTTAAATTGTTGTAAACAGATACATATTTACAATTTGTCCACCATGCCAACCGACATGTGAACAGTCCGGAGCAACCTAGCCTTCTTTCCACAATGTGTCCAGAACCCATGAATCCACGATCGGCTCATATGTTCGAACCTCAGCCAGGTTTCTTGGGAAGCGCACCCGTACTGCGTAGCTGCTCATGTCAAGTCCAGCATCGGTGGGAATTGAAGGTGACCCCAACAAAAACAAAATATCAGTCCTGGCCTTTGGTAATTCAAAAATAGTTTTGCATCAAGTGTGAAGAAATGTGAAAAAGGAAGCGGATCTGGAAGTCATACACCAGGTAGGGCATGGGTATGAAAGCAGGTCTTGGCCCCACTTCATTCACATTGGATGGTCGCTCTGTGTTGTTCAAACTAGAAACCTGCCAACAAGCAAGTTTTGTCCTCTACGCAGCTCTTGCCAACCATCCACCATTCATCCAACCAATAGATAGATCTATCGATAGATAGATCGATGGATAGATGGATAGATAAATCGATAGGTACTCAAATATATAGGCAAATGTGGAAAGGTAGATACAATATAAGGCAAATACAAGGGCAGTTGGATCCTAACATATCTCTGCAGCAGCAAGACTTCAGCATCAAATGCACTTGCAGGCTTTCTGCGGCTATGATGCAGCGTTGATTCCCATCTTCTTCATCAACTTAGCGTCTTCCTCCACCGCAGCAGGAAAGTTCAAGTCTGCAGGGTGCACGCCACCCTTTGGCACAGGATTCCATGCTACTCCCTTCAAATGCAATGGCGTCCCATCCACAAGGATCTGCTTTCCTTGTTTCGGAAGAAGCCAGTCACATGCACAATCATGTTAACAAAAGACCGCACACACACACAAGCACTTGCCTTGCAAAGTTTGCACATGGAACATGAATTAAACAAACAGATACCTTCATGCCCTCAAAACAAAACAGATGGAACATCAGAGAATATGGGTGCAGCTTTGTGTCCCACAACTTGAATTCGCTTGTTTGGTGAAGGAGTTGGCGTTGTTGTTTGTGTTGTCGCTGGAGGTGCTGGGCACTGAGGCGGTGCATTTCTCTTTCCACACTGGCACAAAATATCTGATGTACCTGTGATTGCTTGGTTGCACGGCACTTCATATTTCACCTCGCAGTTTTCTTCTTGCTCTTCAGCAGCCTTGATGCAAACCTGCCCGAAGCTCTCACAATATCGATCGCAGCGACCACCATACTTCTCTGCCAGGACCAGGGCCATGCAGTTTCCACATGTTACGCCGTTGTCCACCTCAGCTGAAACACCTTGAAGCAAACTTGATGCAAAAACACACAACATATCTAGGGAAGTCAGGGGACAAGTCATGATAAGAGCAAAACACCCTAAGGTGGTTTCAAAAACTCCATGTATCTTCATGTTGTGAGTCCGGCTCCAGTTCTGAATCTGTCAAGTCGCGTCTGGCCAGCTATTGAAGTTCGTGCAACATTCCGTCTGTGGCTTTGGTGGGCCAGGCCAATCACACGAAGGCTCATCGACCTAAACGACGGGAGAGTTGGTCTGTTGTGAAGGTGGCGCAACTGGCAACTTCCGCAGGCAGTTCTATGCAATTGCTGAATCGAATCATCATTTTCCCAAGAAATTGACTATACAATTGCACACTGCTATCTTATGCTATAATATCTTGTTGTTCACATTTGTCAAGACTCAAGTCTGTCAGTGACATATCACTCTTAGGCTCCTCAGATTCAGCAACAAAATCCCAGCTCAGACTTTCGATCTGCCCAGGTAAAATGAAAAAAACTTGTTGCCGATGCCGTCTGAATTGGCTTTAAATTCAGGTAGAACATGGTAGAACACACTATAGAAATCAGTTTCATTCAGTTTCACTCCGAATTTCACAGCTGGGGGTGACCCTTTGACTATTTGCAGGCCCGGATGCAGTTTGCTTCTTTCTGCAGCTGCACAGCATGTCCGAAGTGCCCTCTATGGGCTTGTCGCAGTCTTAGCTTCACTGCATTGCATGGAAGAGGACATTCATGCTTCAATACTGCTTGGACCAGGGCTTCAAAGATGAATCAGTATATACTTATATTGCTCAGAATGGCTCAATATTTATAATGAACCTTTCCCAGTCTGATTTCCACGCTCTGGGTGGTTGGACACGGGCAAAAAGCAGGTGCGTGAAAAGAAATCTGCTGCCAAGAATCCTCCGGTGTACTTCACTTCACCTTTAGCAATTTCTGGTAGTCTAGAGGAACAGGTCTTGGACTTTGGGTAAGCAAAAAACTTGGGAATCCTTTGCGGCTTTCCACTTTCTCTCAAATTGACCATTTGTTTCGACCACTGGCTTTCATGTCACAAGTCCCTGAGGGGCATATTGTCATTGCCATTGCAGAAAAATGTTTGCATCGATTCACCAATTGTCTATCCAAGTCTCAGCCCTCTTCCACCTCCTCAGCTGCAGAGTAGCATACATGGCCAAAGCTCTCGCAGTACTTGTCCTTGGGGCTTCAATAAGATTCAGTGAAGCCAAGTCGTTTGGTTCCTCTCATGTATCTCAGAATCTCTTGGGTCAAACATTTTTTCTGCCAGAAGCTGACTCAGCCGAGCTTCACACCGGCCTTCATATGGTGCTGTGAGGACTAATGCAGTGCAGCCTTCACCTAAGCTTTGTTGCTTCAGTGGTTCCTAACATCCTAAAGGTCATTCAACATCAAGCAAAGGTAGTGAAATGTAGTGAGATGTAATTTAATGATAATAATGAATAAATTTGGATCATTCCAAAATCTGGTGCCTTCACACCCTTGTAGAGGAATCTCTCGACATGGCGACCATTTGCAGCTTAAGGGACAAGTCTTCCCATTGTCCAGATCTGGCCATTTCTCATAGCCATCACAGCACTGGCTGGCTTCAATTTCCGTGGGACTCAGGCGCCAAACGCATCACGCATGCACAAAAAGACGCACACTCTTGCCCTATCTTGCGCTGTCAGTAAATTGAGAAGGCGACGAGATTTGGGAGTGAAGGAACAAAAAGTAAATACTTCAGAAAGATGTGAATCAAACAATGAAGGCAGCATAGGTCAAAACAGTATCATGTCGAGGGGAGGCCTTCCTTTGAAGATCTTACAGCATGTGGTATATTGCACTATGACCATGCCAACTATAAATTTGACTTTATGATCCATATCATTCATTGATTGATTGATTGATTGATTGATTGATTGATTGATTGATTGATTGATTGATTGATTGATTGATTGATTGATTGATTGATTGATTGATTGATTCGTTCATTCACTCATTCAGTCTTTCATTCAGCCATGCAGTCATTCAGTCATCCGTTCATTCATTCATTCATTCATTCATTCACTCACTCATTCGCTCATTCACTCATTCGTTCAATTCGTTTATTCATTCATTAGTTCATTCCTTAGTTCATTCGTTCTTTCTTTCTTTCTCTCGTCATTTTGAGCAGCGGCGTGAACCCCGGAAAATTCAACCCACCCTGATCAGGAAAGTTGAGATAATCAAGAACTCCCTGAACTTCACGTGAACCCACGCTGCGTATATCGGTTTGTGACACTTCGCCAAGAGGCTTTGGCGCGACAGTTTCAATGCTGGCGCCAGGCCTTTTCCAGAAGTTATACGGACTGCCTGACAGGGTCTGACTGAAATATACTGAAATGCTTTACTGATCGTGCTTTCCAAAGGCATTGTAGTCAATTTCGGTTCAGTAGAGCCTCCAATGCATTGCCATTTCTTGACGTTCCTCGCCAGGTTTAACATGCTTCAACCCCTCACTGTACTCCCGTGCCCTCAGGAGCCAGTCACATTGTCTATCACGGCTCTACATTAAGTCCTTCTCAGCCAGCACTTTTTGGGCTCATCACCACCTTCTCCTTGTGGCATCACAATGCCCTCACACTGTGACTCCTGCAAGTACTGCAATTTGATGATTAAAAAACTAGTTTCATTATGTTTCATTGTTGCAGCAAACAGTCTTTGCGGGCACGAGCCCGGTCCTGGAAGCATTCCTGCTTGCATTGCTCCAGTGTGAACCGGCCCTCCAAAGGATCCTTGCCATCGATTCCATTGGCACCATGATGCTTGTAGCCTTAGTCTTACAAGACCTCACAATCATGCACTGCCACACTGCAAGGTCGCAAAACTACACGTTGGTCCGAAAAAAAAGTTCGATGCTGATTTGATGCTGGTAGAAGATCTTAAAGCCATGATACAATTCAGGCCATAATGAAGCTCCCATCCATCATTTGGGCCACTGGTTGTGGTTGTTGTGCTTGGGCTTGGTGTTGGGCTTGGGCTTGGCGACGGACCTGGAACCTCGGTAGCTCATACATCTCATACACTGAAACTGGAAAGCTTTCTCCGAGATGGTTGCAATGTGCCTCCAAGCAAATGGAATCCTCATCATCTTCTGTTGATTCAATTCCTGCAGTCAGCTACGAAAGCATGGGCAAATGTCAAAACGTGAGAGCACCGCGAAGGTCTTTCTTCTCTCTCCCTCTCTCTCAGCCACAACTAAAAGATACTAAAAGCATAATCGATGATGGGCTGGCAGGAAGTCAGTCCTTCTGGACGCACCCAAACTTCGCAAAGACCACTTTTTTGGTAGGAGACTCCCTGTGCAACCCAACAAAATACTGCAACTTATGTCTGGCACACTTGGCCGCCAAACAGTGAATCAATTTTTGCCAGTTTAATGACATGTGAACATCATCTGAACTGACATCTGAAACTGAAGTGAAAGGCGGGTGAACGAAAGCTGGTCGAGGGGTGGTCGAGAGGGTTGGAGGCAGAGTAGGATGGGATGGTGCGAGCCCATGTGAGGCCATTGGCAGGAATTCATATTCATAATCATCATAATCATAATCATCATCATCATCATCATCATCATCATCATCATCATCATCATCATATTCATGATCATTATCCTCAGGCCTTTCATGATTCGCAGTGATACCATTTATCATATCTTATTAGAACATGTCTTAGTCTTAGTATATTCTACTGTATGTACGTGTGTACGATATAAAATCATATATATATATATAAAGCATCACTCATCCGTGGTGGCTTGCAAGTAGCAAAAACAATGCAAAAACAAATGCAGTAAAGCACGAGTAGAGCTGACCATCGGGCACCTGGCACTCAGCATCTTGAACGCACACTGACTTGCACTCATCCAGGGTACTTGTGGTGGTCGATTTAAAGTAGGACTCCTGTCAGCAAGCAACGGCTATCTGCTGAAAGCATCTTTTTTTGATGCTGCAAGGGTTCTGCCAAGTATGCCCCAAGAGGGACTTACGGTAAGTATATATCGGTATGTAAACTTGCGTGCTGCATCGCTAGAATAGTTTGCACACCCTGGTAGAAAGATTGATTCATCTATATAATCCTGAATCAAGATGTATGAATCAGTGAAAATGTTTGAAAAGTTCATTTTGAATGCAACTGCAACAGTGGACAGCAATGGAATGAGGGTGATGTGCGTCCTGCTTGTCGCCAGGATGAGACCCACGGCATCCTTTGCCTTGACCTCCATTCACTTCCTTGAAGTTCAGCATTGCAGAAGCATCCTGCGGGACCAACGCTATTCAGATATCAAACATCTTAAGAAATGGAAACTAGACCAAGCATAACTCGGCATAACTTCCCTCTCACAGCTTCCATCAGCTTCCTGCAAGAGTCGAAGGCAGGTAGAACCTGACGATGATTGCTCGCAGCGGCAACATTTGCATCACAAATCGCACAAATGGACCCAACAAGTTCTGATTCTCTCTGGCTGATAGTGGCTGTGCATTGAGGCAACGGCCTGCTGATGGATAGCTGGCCTGGATTCCCTGCTGCCGTGTCCATACTCTGCAACCTGATCTTGCTGAATCCATGCTGCTGGGGCACAGTATGTGTGATATGTGGCATCATCAAATTTTCTTCAGAATCTGATCGTGAGATATCGTGAGCACATGTGAGCACCTTTAGTTAAAACGTGATTGAACCGTTGACACTCACGCGGCCAAGCAACTAATGTGATTGTACTCGATTCCCTGAACCAAGAAGTCAAGGCACAAGTGGGTAAGCTAGATAAATTCTTGAAGAGAAGGTATACTTTCAGGCAGGCACCACTCCCACAAAAATGCGCATACAAGATTGTACAGGCACTACGTCACTACGGGATTTGAAGTAACCCTAAGGCACCCTTGAAGTACCTCCCTTATTGTTGCTTTTTACTGGAGCCTTAAGGACATCTCAACTGCCCGTGCACTCGAAACTCGGGCTCACAATTGTACAGTGCACAACCCTGCGACCGTATATATATGCAAATCTATGGGTGCTGCAGGCGCTGTAAGTCTACTCATTTTGAAGTTTATAAAACATGATAGAAGTAGGAACTTTGGATGTCACAACATTGCTTTTGAAAGCTGCCTTGCAGGCAGAGTTGGACAAGCACTTCTTCTTGCAATCATCCATGGTTGTTGCCTCAAGTACACCACCATCACTACAGCTTGCATTTGCTACATCTGTGCCATTGGAATTCACTTGGAAGACGAGGCAGAAAGGGCTCATGACTCATGGATACTCATGGGTGGCAGGAAATGACTGAATCCAAGCCAACTTTCTACATAGTCGGGCTGCCGGGGTCGTCATGTAGTGCCGATTCAGATCATCCTGATCATGAGACCTTGGTGCAACAAGCTGTTGCGTGATATTTGAATCCAAGCAATTTCCGACCCATGTCGAGATTCAACTGGGATCAGGATCCAAGAATGATCCAAGGACTATCCAAGGTACCCAAACCCCTAAGGCAAGTACCCACGACATGATCGATCCACTCCACCGTGGACTGGAAAAAAGTCTGGTTCACCCACTCCTTGGCTGTACAACAAAATATTTGACACAAATGCAAGACTGTAGTGTACATCACAAATGTATCTATATATACAAACACAGAAAGGGGTTCCAAATTGGTCAATGATTGCCAAGGGTCCCTTGCTCGAAGTCCTAGAGCCCTTGAGCTGCAGCCACAGCCTGGGCGTAGGACAAATACCATCCATCCTCATATACCTGTACAATCATGCTATTTGATCTATTTGAATCTAATTGATGTACAGTAGTTGGGCGCGCCAAAAGTTGTTTCCATTAAGCGCTCCAAAACACTAGATTTAAGGTGTGCAGCACCCATCTGTGATAAACCAATCGATTGCTAGCCTTCCTCCCATAGCTGCATGTTTCAGTTGAACATAAACTCAAACTTAAGCTTGTAAGGGAAGTGTCCTTGCTTGTAAAGTAGCAACCAATGCGAAAAACTTGTTTTTGCAACATTCAGTACGCTGGGAAACGAAATGAAAACATATTGACGTAGTGATGATGTGTCTGCTTGTTTACCGGTGGGTCAGTCATCTTCACAGGATGTTATAGGAAGCCATGGGGTGTCATGAGTGCCACCAAGATGAAGATGGTCATGGGGCACCAATTCAACCAGCAGTTTCAGCAACGTGAAAGGTACATATGCGACTTGATTCCTGAACACTGAAGCTTACTAAATCTTTTCTGGATTGACAATGCTGCATCTTTGCGTCAAGGAACGAGCCAGAAGTTGGGCATGAGCCATCATCAATGCAGCTGCCTAAAGCCTTGGCTCTCAACAGTCAGAAGGGATCAGGCCTGCATCCCCGACTCCCAAAATTGTTTGCAACTGTACTGCCAGTGCCCCAACCACGCCCAGGGCATGCTGGAAATTGGAGAAAAATGCCAAGAATCTATCCAAACCGCCAAGGCTGCCAGCGATGACTGCAGCCACATTGCGCGCCCCATGATTCAACTATGGAATAGAGCTTGAGAGAAATGCCCTCGCATCACACAAATCTTGAGAAGCATGACTGGTCACACAGGCGTTTCGATCACAGAAACGAACACAGCACAAGACGACGGCCTTGACTAGTCATTTATCCATACTTATGCTATTTAAGTCGCAAGTCATCATGACACCTCATAGCCAGAATTTTGGCTCATTGTCTCTGAGCATCTTTGTTTCCCAGCCTGTTCTTCTTCAAATTCTGATTTAGCGCTTTGCAACTCTGAGCTGACCTGGCAAAGTGCGATCTTAGCTGGATGTCAAAGTGAATCGGACGAGGCGCAAGGGATTGCAAGGGAGCACGAAAAAGCAACATCTGCCTCCGCCAGAAGCTCTGCAGTGCACTGATTTGTGACCTCCAGGTCTTTGTCTGTTTCTGGAACCTGCTCAGGGTAAAAGACAGGAATGACAACGAGCCAACCAAGAACATCACATTCCCCCAGTCGGTAAATTCCTCATGCAAAAATTCGAGAATCAAAGGCAACTTGCAAATGGCACTGCATATTCTGCATATCTTCCTTTTTTCACCTCTGCTGGCCACGGAGCTGCACCTCAAAATCAATCAATTCTCTTTGTACACTTAGCGCGAAGACCCCGCGGCCGTTTTCAAAGGCACAGCTTCGTCAACTGTCAACAGCAACTGAAGTTAGCAAAGTCCTGGCATATGCCGGTTTTATCAACTTGGTGGTTGACATGTCGGAGGATATGCAGTTTTGCTTTGTTTTCCCATGGTTTCCCCCGGGTTCAATGTATTTCCCCACCTATCACCCTTGAAAAGCACTGTTAATTCAGGATAGGATGAATGACCACAGATCGGATTGTTCAGGCCATGGGCCCAATGGCTCCTCCTTCATCTTCTTTAGCCATTCTGGCTTATCCTTCTTCCCCACCTCAAAGGTAGGGCGGCACATCTAATGTCATTCCAGTCCAACGCTGCCGGCAAAATCTGCCCAGCCTCTGAACGCAACGAATGGTAACAGTTCTGTAGATCCTGTCATTCGACACAAATGACATTCAGCCTAACCGATGTAATCACAACAAATGTGCCAAAGAAAGCATCGTTTTTTTCTCCCATGTTTGTTACATCACCACCACGGTCTTCATTCACTCCTGAAATTCTTCGGATTTTCCACCTTTGTCAGGATGCAAGCGACGTGCTGCTGCCCTGAGCCGGATCAAGTGCATCCAGCTCTGTCCATTTTCTCTTGTGCTCTGATCAATTTCTACCGTCTCTGATGGTATATGATGCATCAGTGCACATGGATATACAACGACAACAACCTTGGCACATTCCTATGCGTTTCACGATGGTTGACAAACACTGTATCATATACAGATTCATTGATATATTAATATACCCAAAAACATATGCATGTAATAGACATAAATACATATGCCTTTACATAGACATTTGCACGTAGATATCTAACCTATTGTAAAGACTACCATTTGCTTGACATCACCTTCTAGAACCGCATGCAGAATTGCGTAATTATGTTCTGCTATTGGTTTGCTCATGTTTTCTCCAACACTTGCTTTCCTTGCCTGTAGCCCTTTCGAATATCCACGTCGGTGATGCTTACTCCTGCGACTTTGCGCATGGTGAGTAGCTGTCAGCAAGCCAGCGAACCATTCAAAACATGAAAGCTCATAACTCATAACATGTAAAAATGTGGCACGATACATTGACTTGTCCTTTCAGCTTGAATTGTCAAGAGTAAGGACAAGGCATACAGCTCTTGCGCTCAAATCCTTCGCAGTCCTTCTGGCAACCCAAACAGTTTTCGGCAGTGCTCATTGGATCCAAAATGGGCGCAACCTTGCTCGGGCAGTGACAGGGCCGCGGATAACGCAAAATGGAAAGCAAGTGATGCAAACAGGCAAAACCAACAACGTGAACACGCAGCGATATGCGGCACATAGACACACATGACCAGGCACACACACACAAACACACACATGAACGCATAGGCGATATTTTGCCCAGAAGCCTCTCACAGCAAAGTTGGGAGTCTTTTGCAAAGTCCTGGCTGGGAAAAATGACAAGCACAAACAGAGGAAAATCATTGTATCAAGTTTTTGTATCAAGTTTTTGCTTCCGATCGCCAGTCCTGGAGCCAATGCATCTCACCCCACAAAACCACAACACCATGGCACTGCAATGAGTGGGCCAAGGTGGCTAGCAGTCTAGAGTATGTATAATATCCCTAAATACAACAACATAACATACTTGGTCTCTGATACATATATAGATCTATTAAACATTTCAAGAGGATGCAAGATGTAGATTCTATGTTTGATGTTGTTATTCTGATGTAACAACGTGGTCGCCATAGCCCCCCCCCCCCCGCTTTGTGACCATATGTTCTCCGAGGCCATTGTGCTAGCTCAATGGCTGGTGCATTCCATGATGCAATTGAGTTCTTGAGACATGGTGATGTGGGCGGCACCAACTTCTGCCGTCCAACACTCAGCAATCTAAAACCGTTTGTGACCTGTAATGGTCACAAATTGCAAGGAGTTGGGAGATCTAGACTCTAGATTTTAAGTGATTTTAAGTAGTGATTCAAGTGTCAAACGTTTCCAAATTGTTACAATGGGTCCAGCACCAATGTTCTGTTCTGAAGAAACCGGCCTTGCCAATGATGCTTCGAATCCTTTGGGCCTGAGGGATTTCATGACAGCAAGCAAATCAATGCAGGGCAACAAAATCTTTTGCTGCTTCCCACCTCATGCAGACTCCTTTCCGCAAATGCCTGATCTGCATCAGTAGGTCAAAACAGCATGAAGCATGCACAACCGACAAAAAACGCCTGATGACTTTTTGCTGCCTAGAAGACCAAGCGATTTTCTATCACCTGACCTGGCCTTGAGATGTAATGCCATGCCATTTCCAATATACTTTCCATCTCATCATATCTCATCTGTTTCCATCCCTTTTGGTTGCCAGGTTGATCCAAAATCAAAAACACCTATTCACCTGGCTGGAAGGGGATTGCGGAAGGGGATGATTCCTCTGCCTTCCAGGTTGTCCAGGTTTGAGCACCGGAACCCCAGTCCTGTGCAGGAAATGCATGGAAATCTCGTGTCTGTCTAGAGTCTAGCAGTTAGATTTCACTCTGAAGCTGGAACATCATGGAATCATCTTGGGAATTCTCACACTAGCAGACCTATACCTGCTGTCATCTTGTGGTAAGGTGCTATGGCCCTACAACCGCATACCGACGGAAACCAACTATATGTTCCATCTGTCTCGAGCCACATGCAGCTTTTTGCAAAGCATTCTGTGGTGCCTTGTGCAAGGCCTTTCTCTCCCATTGAGCGCGTCGTTTCTCCTGCAGCTGTGCTTTCTGCTTACATCTTTGCCGGCACCGCTGACCCGCTGACCCTCCCATTCGGCCTTGCTTCGGTCCCCCAAACGTGACATG
Organism: Breviolum minutum Mf 1.05b.01; assembly: GCA_000507305.1. Classification (NCBI taxonomy): domain Eukaryota; class Dinophyceae; order Suessiales; family Symbiodiniaceae; genus Breviolum; species Breviolum minutum. The sequence continues at coordinate 30,379 of DF242925.1, read as the reverse complement.
CGTTGCCTGGGCACGGAGTTCGAATGCTGTTTGCATCCCACCACGTACTTTCCGTGCTACCGCGGATGTACTAAGTCAGGCGCCGCAAAGCAGTAGCTTCTCTTTCGCAGGCCTGTAGCTCTGCCTCAACTTTGAACAGAATCTGCAAAAGGGGAACAAGAAAGAACAATTTTCACTATCTAAAAAGATAGTCAAAATCATCGTCTTGAAATAATAATAGCATTTGTTCTTTCTTCTTTTTCCTCCATTTTTCTCTTTATCCTCACTAAGTGAGAGTCTTGGTCATTCTTGGTTGCGATTTGGAATTGTCTGATACCTTTGTCTGGCCTTCAGCTGCAAAGTCCGCTTGCACAACTTCTCCGCAACAGCTTGAGAATTTGGATTTGGGCTTCCCAATTGAAGCCGGTCCTTCAAGAATCAGTCACATCAACATGGAATGCCCACCGAAGTGCATTGTGAATATGTGTCATGTCAAATGTCCTCCCGCTTTGGTGATGTTAGTGCAAGCCTAAGCATCAATACGTCTGCAAACCTGATGCAACCATCTGCCAATTTCGCCATGTTTTCACAAGTGTTGTAAGCTTGCAGCTGGTCCGCTCTTCCAGGAGGCTGGAATCTGGCCGTTTGAATCTATGCGAATGGTGTGCCCATCTTCATCTTCACTGCCAATGTAGCTGCACCTCTTTTGTGTTGAGGGGCCAGGGCTTGAACCCCTCTTGCTGGCAATTCTGCAAGGCTCCTTGTTTCTACTGCCGCCAACTGGGAGTACATAAGTACTGTACTGAATGGATGGTGCTCCTGAATGCCAGACTTGTCTTGGCAGGTTTCCTCGCACTTCCAAAAATCAAAAAGTCCAAGCAAATGTTAGTTGAATCAACAAAAACGATGTGCTGTATCGCCATCTCGTTCGTTTCATGAGCACTGCCAGGGTCTTTTAAGAAATGATAACAACCCAACAAGAACTCTTGAACCTGCTTGCCATGCATTGTCGTCTTGTCATTCTCAAAGGCAGTGCAAATACGGTGGCATGTCCACGAAAAGGGCAAAAAGTCAAACAAAAAACAGCTATCATTGAACTTGGGAAAGTATCAATAATATACCAGCTACAAGTACTGTACATGACAGGGCTTTGTGCGAAAAGACTTTTTTTGTGGCTACACCATAGATAAGCCCCAAACTAAGAGCATGGTCATATACTTTGGTGCATGCGCCTGGCATTTGAAATTAGATCTATCTGAGGTGTCGGCTGCACTGGCTGTGTCAAACTGTTTGCGCAAAGAAAACCTCGGTCTGCATGCCATTCCAACCCGAACGACAGGTGCTTGAGCCATTTAGATGGTGGATGTATCTGGATGTAAGCCCGACGTATGGTCAACATGCTTTTAGTACCACTTGGAGACATCTTGCACAGTGTTCAAGAAGGGCAGCATGAACAAGTTCAAATTCACTGCGGATGTGCAATAGATTGAGAAAGCCACGGCCGCAAGCGCTCCTGTGAGTCAGAATCGATTCAAACGATGAGCAACTAGAGATGAAGGGGATGTTTAGATCATGAATTCAGATTAGGTAAACACTTCGTTCCTAGAGACAGTGGCAATGTAACTGCCACATGCATGTTCATAAGCTATATAACTTGTAGTAGCAGGAGCATTCGTAGCAGTACTACTACTAGTAGTTGTAGCAGTAAAAAATTGGAGTAGTACTCTTGTTGTTGTTATTGTTGTAGTAAGCGGGGAAGGAGGAAGAGGAGGCGAGCGAAGCGGATAGAAAAAAAAACATTGAGCAGTGCATGTAATGTAATGGTCAGGCAGTACTAGTCGAAGTCCTAGTTGTAGTGAAGGTGATGATGTTCATATCATTGTAGCTACAACAGTGCCGGCACTAGCAATGATGACTTGTGTTTGAAAAGTTTTCCAGAAACGCTGGGAGGTGTGAAGTAGAACGTTGCAGCACTTTTTTAAAAGGAGTTCACAAGAACCTCCTTGCAAAAAGCGCAGTGCACGAAGCATACTTTACTTGAGTTGCCGTTACAAAGCACAAACAAATCGTAAGGAACCGGCAGCATAGCTTTCCGTTGCGGTTGTCTCATGTGCATCCTTTGTGGCAGGGTCCTCGGCAGGTGTGACAAAACATGTGTTCATCCAAAACAAGTGATTCAACAAGCAGAACAAGATTGATAATAGTAAATATTAAATTAAATATTAAAGTGTCTTTCTTTATCTTGGTGTCCCCCACATGCTGGGAGCAAGGGGAGAATATGAAGAATGAAGTTTTGGCTACATAAGCACACGTAGAATTATCATGAATTTCGCAAGGAAGACCTGTGGTGAGCAAACTTCAACTTCTTTTAACATTGCTGGTTAAAAAGGCAGCGCAATCCTTGTGCGACCACCGTGAAACTTGGACCATTAGGTCGCTAGATGTGAGACAAAAAGAGTGCCAAAACGGCTTTTGCATCTCTAGACAGATCCACTTTCGAGCTGCGATGCGACACTGCAGCCATGTCACCGGGAAACTAGGAAGTTTATACTTGCTTGAAGAAAGAAGCGGAAATACATGTAATCATGTAAGAAGCACGTAACTACCCTCATTGTCTTGTTTTGTACTTCGTGTGCAATATATATTTTCACAATTCCATGCTTGTTATCTGCATGTCGCATCCACACGCATACACATCTCCAAGCTTTGTTCTTGCCACTGCCTTCTGCACCATAGGTCATTGGGTGTATATAATGTGCCGATATAAGGATACATAGAGAGAAACTAAGCTGAATATTCTAAACATCTGTGGATGATACTAAGATTATTTAAGTATGGCTACCTGGTGTTGTGATTGAAGAACCGCCAAGGCGTCTGAAGAGTGATTCAACACCAAATCATTGGAGTCAAAATGATCGTCAGGCCTTTCCGAGTGGCAATGGCAATCCCCTAGCCATGAGGAGGAAGCAGCTAGCTCACTCTACACGGCTTTCTTCTTTGGACTCTTCCACTAATTCAACTTCTGGCAAGCCATCATCATCTGAATCGGATTCTTCCCACGGGGCTCGTCGAAGTGGCTTTTTCTTCTCAGGAGGGATCAATCCTGTGCATTGACGGCAGAGCTGGCTTAGCTACACAACGATCAGAACTCTGGATGGTCGCTTATTAATTCGTCAAATCCTTAGCTCCTAAACTCTTGGACTCTCCTACACAATCAAAACTCCTTTATACAGTACTTTATAGCATCTTATACCTACACAATCGATCATGGTTTTAGCGCTGTTCCAGGATGTTCCAGGAACTTTGCACATAGATGCACATAGTATATAAAGGGTTAGCACCCTGCTAGCCCACTTACGCCAAACGCCAAGCCTGGGTATGTAGTTCTTCTATTTTCGTCACCTTCGAGGATCACAAGTTGTCTCCGCGCAGCCTCTTTCAAGGCATTCTCTTGTCGAACCTTCCACTGACATGGCATGGGTTGACCGCAAATGAGATCAACAGAACACAGTCATTTTATCATACTATGCCACCCTATGTCTATGCACGTTTTGCTACACTCTCAAAGAAGCTTTCGCTCGATTCTCATACGGTCTTCATGCAGTTCATCCATTCCATGGCTTTTGAGTGCATGTCAACACTGCCCCGTTTGTGGTGACTCCAGGCTACGAGTACAGTATGCAAACCAGCTTGCGTCCAGCCCAAGACAGCCCGAGTCAGTTCACAAGATGTCGCCTCACTATGACATCGCTCCACCATCTCCTCTGCACAATGCTTCCCCAAGAAATTCAATCGCCTTGCGCATGCAATCCCCAAGAGAAAGCAAAAACACATCAAAGACTTCGCAAGCGGAATGCACTTGGATCGAGAGAAATCCGTCTGTCAGAAGCTTGAGACAGCATGAGGCATTCCGTTTTGCTTGGGTCCAAGGGCCGCCAAGTGGCTCTTGAATTATGTCAGCCTGGTGCGAGATGCATCAAGACGCAAGACATGCCCCGAAATTTCCAAGTACGAGTAGGTCAGTATGTCGCAAGTCTATGTGACATTTGTATGAAATTAGATTGAAACCACATGATGGATGGAGTTTCATTTCCGCAAACTTGTATGCGAATATACCTCATGTCTCTCACTAGAAGTGTGCCAGCCCCACAAAAACAACAGCCAGCTTACTGCCAGCGTATGTTTCAGAAGGATTCTGCGACGGACACACTGCGCAAAAAACTGATCGAACCTTCTCGTTCAGAATGTTCAGCCGTCTGTTGAAACCAAGCGCTCTCCAATACCTAGGTAGAAAGCATTAGAAAGCAATAAGAGGAGTTAGAAGGCTGGAACTTACTTCTAAGTTAAGATCATGAAGTGGCACGGACTGGACAGCTGCGGATTGTATGGTTTGATAACATTCTTGAACACAAAAAATCTGAGTTAGTACCTTGCATCTGCAGCTATCCGTTCAAAGATGTTCAAAGTAGGCCTGCCACCAAACATATCCAAATATCCACAAAATACCGACACGCGTGCAATTGTCATCAGTAAACGTATGTTGGCATCCGAGACCATGCACACGCTTTTCTTGCACCCTGCATGTGTCTGATACAATGGCAATGACATACAATGAGCCGTGGGTTCAATTCATTTCCCACATTGTAGTGGATTTTTACTCCACACTCGAGAAGAAATCAAATTCCTCATTGTCTGCTCAGTTTCGGTTTCACCATAGTTGCCCAAGGTACTGTTTTTGTGCTAGGCCAATCAGCCGCACCACATCTGAGCCCAATGCTGGGCCTGGCTTTCACGACAGAGCTGCAAATGGTTTGACTCAAATGACTCTTGCTCTGGTTGAAACGAAGGCATGATCTGACAAACTACAAAGCAAATCAAAACAGTGCAGGGAAGATGTAGGGAAGTGCTTGTCGCAAACATCTTCTCTATTTCTCTCAACTTTGCATCCAGCCAAATGACTGCACGTTTGAATTTAGTATAATTTAGTCCGTTACTTGCAAGTTTGTCATGGGACCGCGTCCTGCCTTTCATTTTCTTCAATCCGGCCACAAATTCCTTTGGACTGACGGAACCGCTCCTTGGTCGCAGTTTTCTTGCTTGGTCATCTAGCGAATCTAGCTCTGCAACCCACATCCTCGTCTTGGAACATGGCTTAACTGCAGCCAAGTCTCCCGTCGACGTCCATTAGCTCAAAAAGTAGTTCCATCTCATCAAAGCCTTGGATCAGAAATGTGGATTCTGTTTGTCCAGAACGATCTATATAGCCAAGGCTTGCCAAGGTACAAAAATTCAAGAGTTTCATCTTCTCCTAAGCTGGAAACCCATCGAACTCCTTTGGCAAAAAAACCTGTGGACAAAATGGGTCCTTGAGCCTTGAATCGTTGGAGATGTTTTTATGAATCAATGCATGAGTCAATGAGTCAATGAGTCAACACCTGCGAAAATATGCATAAATCCCAGCAAAGGTTGGCCCAAGCATCCACCACACTTGGCGTCCGAATGACTTTGCTAAAATCCTGGAGTGCAAGGCCGCAAAATTGGTTCTGAACCACTGCCAGGAGGCAAGCGCATTTGTTTAACGGGAATGAAGCTACCGGCAGCTTGTGGACTGCCTGCTCTCGCATAAGTTTCTAGCCTGCTACTTTTGTCAAAATCATGATCTCTGTGCCTTATTCCTTTCACCTGGTGCTACTCGCTTTCCGGCAAAGACAGGCAACAAACAAAGTCATGCTATTGAGATCTCTCTCTCTTGCATGTAATTAGATGCATCCGGGGAAGAAGATGGAAGAAGCAGCGACGGCCGGGATCTTTTGATAAAATGGAGAGAAGCCGTGTCGGGATGAGACCCTTCAACTGCAATATTGCCTGTGTGGCTTTCAATTGGTTTCAACCCGAATCCTTGTAGGTCAATTCTCCTCCACCTTCCTTGGCCAGCAAACTGTGCAATCGGTCAACGAATCGGGAGTGTACAGACAAACATTGCAGCGAAAGGAAAAATGATTATGGAAATTGAAAAATGCCCACCGAGGTGCTCCATCATCGCAATATTCAGTCAGCTCTGCAAGCATTGCAGCGAATACTTTCTTCTCAACCTTCGCCAGAACCTGTGTCTCTTCAATTGAATGCCGGCCGAGTCTTCACAATCATCCAAACTCAATCAAAAAGTTCGAGCGTATACAGTATCGAATGTATGTGTCACTTTCAAGCTACGCAAAACAAATTATATATAAGAATTTGAAATAATTTGAATACGTATATATGAATATATATGAATATATATGAATATATATGAATATATATGAATATATATGAATATATATGAATATATATGAATATATATGAATATATATGAATATATATGAATATTATGAATACGCATCAAATTCTGTATGAATTCCCCACAACGCATCACAGAAAGGCTGACGGTCCGCTCAGCTGGCCTTGGAAAAGCTTTGTCTTGTTTCGGCGGCGATGCTGACGATGTGCTCAACCATCACTGCGACCAGGATGTTGAGGCAACCGAAATTCAGGAAAATCACGGAAAGCCTCAGCAAAAAGGGTGAACCAAGGCCAACCAGTCATTGATGTAAATGATATGTAAATGTAAACGATATGCTCCCCATATCTCCCCACCATTGCTTCTGATACAACGGTAGACCAACTTGCAAGGGTCACACGGAAGGTGATAGAATGCGTCGAGGCACACAAGCATGGCAGTGGTGGGCGGAGATATTGTCATTAAAGGCTGGCCCAGCTGGGCTGATATTTGATCAATCGTAAAGACCTTCGTGCTTGGATGCTTGGAAAACAGCCATGCAAACGATTTGCAGAACAAATCGCTGCTGCGAGTTGAAGTCTATGCGCAACCGCCGTTGCAACACCCAACATGACAGTTAATAGTTAATAGTTAACTGTTGTCGCTGCACATATCCACTTCATGCCCACTTCCTGCAACGTCTAGTAGAGTCATGTCCAATCTTATCAAAAACAAGAATTTCACCCCGGCCCTTGCCGTCTTCAGCAGCGCCTGCAGAATTGTTAGAACTGACTTCCAAAGGGAGCCCACATACAAATCCGCATCGGCCCATTCCTTGCGATTGCTTGTTGCAAGAGACTCCAGTAAGCTTTGGTGTCTGGTATGTGGAGCAACTAACTTGTCATGCGGCAGTCTGATGCATTTGCATGGGTGCCCATTCTTGAGTGCTTTTTGCTATTCCAGTGAGCTTCTAAGGCATATTACGACCACATGATAAAATAATTTCCGGTCTACGGGTTACAGTTTCAGTGAGCCCCCGAGTGCTGCCAAGAAACCCGACGTATGTCGATATCTTGCCCCACCATCGTGCAAACAATGACAGCAAAAATAAAGAGGAATAGGAACAAGGCCATCGTAACCCACACCTGATCAATGAAAAGCTCAGATCGCCGACCTTTCACAGGTACCATACTGTAAGCTGTAAGGCCGATGAGATTGAATTGGGGAATTTGGCCCAAATGGCTCCAAAAAAGGGATCAAAAAGGCACGCCCCTTGAAATTGAGTACCAAGAAGGTTAGTGATTACATGTGATTGGTGATTTTTCGTGTGATTACATGTGATGTATGGAAAGTCCCAAGTCAGTGACAAGTGTCACATATGGTACACAAGTGGGTTGGATACACCTCGAAGCGCCTTGTCATTACTGTAAGATACGGTTAGTATACCTTGTATGTCATAAACAGCCATCCATTCTCACGTATCGATATGTAGATTAGTAAATGGCCGGTACACAATACCAATGCACGGGAGGTGAGTCATATACTTTACTTTCAACTACTTACAATTTTATGAAAACTTATCTATCATAAGCTCGGTATGTGTCGCACAGTATGTATGCAAACACTGAATAGTGAGAAGTTTAAAAAACACTTCTGCAACTTGTTGTGTCGCATGATCGCATGTGTATTGTTTGCGTAAAGCAGAGTGCAAACAACGTACTTGACATTGACGAAATGTAAAAAGTGCCGCCAAGCGGCCACTGCCAAAAGTGAATCCAGGCAGCCTTGCACTATGACCCACAAACCTGCAGGATGGTAAGTGCAACTGGAACAGCAACGGCAGCAACTGTTTTATTCGCTTTGGAATGCCCGGTCCAATCCCTGCCTCCCAACGCTTTCACGCCCTTAATGCTGCGATAGACACGCAACAGCCGCAAAATCCGCAGGGACTTTGCGACTCCCAGGCCACCAGACTCTGGGATGGTCACGGAGACCTTAGTTCAAAAGTTGGATTGCAAATGCCATGGTCTCAAATCACTGGGGTGATGTGGTGATGATTTCACCGGGGTCTTTGAAGGTGGATTTCCTCAATGTGCTGTGGACTCAGATTGTAATGCTAGTGGCAACAATGTCTGCACCACTCAGAACAACAAGCGTGTAGTCATACACATTCCACGAATCCTCGGTTTGGCTGAACTTTTGAGCAGTGTGTTGCATGATGCATTCACTTCTTGGACATGTGGATGTCATAATCATATCATATGATAAGATTAAGATGGCTGATGGCTGAGAAAACTCAAAAAAAGTTCCGAACCAGTGACATCAGTCAAGCATCTAAAAAGTAGTCATAGCCGAGCTGATGTATTCGAAGGAGAGCTTCGAAGAAAAAGAATAGCGCAAAGAGTGCTTCTATCGCAAACCAATACGATCTCTCCTGCCAGAAGAATGCGGTATGATACTGCAAGGGTCTGAAACTGACTGACACATGCAAGTTTCCTGAATGTCATCGGACCGTTGGAGGTCTAGCTCAATTCCAATCAGGACCTTGGTATTGATTGATCTGCAGCTAATGGGTCAAAGTAAGGATGGGCAATCCACATTTAATACCTTTGCATAATGTTCAGGCCATCTCATTTCTGGGTGCTTAGTTCATATTATGTACTATACTGTACGCATATATCATGTATCACAATATATCACATGCTCTTTTGAATGCAAGTTGTGGGGTTCAGCCAAAGACTTCGTCCAAGTAACAGTGTTCAAGAAGATCATGACAATTACGAGAACGTTGAACCCCGCCCCTGATGCTGGGTGAGTCCTGGCACTCACCCACAGCCAAGTCGATTGGGGGAAGGGAGCAATAACAGTGGGCCAGTTATGAAACGGTGATGATTTGAATGAGCATAAAGCGTTGGCCAGAATGGAACCCGTAACCACTTTGTTTTACCACACCTCTGTGCCACAATCTGCTCTCCTTGGATCGCACTCAAGTCATGACTGTTTGTTGGATGTTCCAATTTCATTGCGTTCCACTCACTTGATGGGCGCAAGCGAGAGTGATCAGTTCTATGATTTCATAGGAATACATACAGTACATCAACAACAGAACTAAGAACTAATATTGTGCAAGGCTGCCAGGCTTCTGAACCGAACGTGGAGCTGCTGAAACACCGTTGGAGCCTTCTCGACATTTGGGCGAGTACCTATGGTGATGGCGGTCCAAGTGAATGAGAACAAGCATTCACTGCATTCATTCAATCACTTCTGCACTGACACATTGTGAAATTCCAATGCCACGGTTGCCAGAAGAACAGAAAGAAAGCAACCGCAAAGGCACAGAAAGGCTTTCCCTTTTGTTTTTTCTGTAGTAGCATAGCCTTGAAGGAGTGGGAGCAGGACAACGGGTTTCCAAGGCAAATGCATCTTGCATCACTGTCATCATCGCTACACATGAGTCTCGCTTTGTATCTTGCCTTTCAGCCCCGGACCAGAAGCTACTGGCGAAATGGGACAAATCCACCCGCGCCATGTCTTGAGCCAAGCACTTGTTAGGCAAAGTCCAAAGACTTTCATCGAAGATTCAGATTCCAATGAGAAACGTATCAATCATTTCATACCTGGCTTTATCTTCGCAAAATCTAAGAAGCGAGAAATCAATAAAAGATAATAAAAATCCGTCAGTGCAGCTGCCGACTCTACCACAAACACAATGGAATTTACGTTGCAGCTCAGGGACTGCAGAGCCCCTAAGCCGCATGGGATCGGCTCAAAATCCACCTTGCCAACAACAAGGAAATGGAACAATTATATAGTGCAATAATAGATAATAGTTTGAACTGGCTAAAGTAACACATACGCCTTCATATTGCCATATTCATGATATATTGTTAGATCATATTAGCATATTGCATCATTATTGTCGTTGCATCATTGTATCTATATTGCGTATATTGTATCTCATACTACGCATTCATTATTGAAACTAGTGTGCATCATGCTGAATAGTGGGTAAAGTTACTTACTCAAATCCTTTAGAACATTTCAGCACCAGTGCCACAGCTAGAGGTTTCCTCACTGGCCAGCAAAGCTCTGACCCTGGGACACTCTTGCAATATCTATATTAGGCAAACAGCCCAGGTATACAAATAGCATGGAGTAGGTCTCACATACGTAGATATATATATTTCCAGGCTTTTTTCAATCATACTTCATACAATCATCATTGTTTTCTGAAACAGTTCATGCTCATCCTGATATTTGGAGTTCACACATCAAATATGCCTTAAGGTATGTCAGGGTCGTGATCTGAAAGGACATACACATGACTGTCCTGCATAGCGTATTCATTTGCTCAACTTCATAAGTGACACCCTGCCCGTTGTGGGCTGCCCACTTTCGCTTTTCCTTTTAGGATCCATGGATAGTCAAAGTCAAACAAACAGTTATGGGATTGCAAATCTTGAATATCAGAATGCCAAAGGCCAACATAGTATTAGCTCCCCTTGCACGTTTTGTCGTTTGCTTCCATGATCTTCCACACGGCGCTTGGAAAGACCAGGGCGTAGCAAGGAGCTTTAGTGAATGGCTTGAATGTCCTTGAACGGGAGCTATGCACATTATGCATAGCATTGTCCAGCTACGCTCGGATTTTTTGACAAACTTCGGCTTCAGTATTAAAACGAGGAAGTGTACAAGTCGAGTCTGTCAAGCATGGCTGTAAGTAGTCAGGCGCTGCAATGTTGAAAGCCCATCCGCAGTGTGGATCTGCCGCCCCCCCTCTGGAATTGTAGTAGTAGCTGCAAACATCATGTTTCAGGCAATTTTGGGACCAATTGGAGCACAAATCGAACCTTTCCAACTGGCAACCAGCTCCGCAAAGGCCAAGACAATCATAAGAGTCACCTTCAGAGTCCATGCCCCAGCATTCGCCCACCTGCAAAAGAATCTCCATACATTTACCTCTGAGTCCTGGTGGGCCACTGAAAAATTGTACAACAACCAACTGTTGAGGCCTAAGCCTTCCAGCTGGAACTTGACATTTTGTAGCATCTCGGGCGTGAAGCACACGATGATTTGCTGTGGATCCACAAGGTACAAATCGCCCAGGGGTACAATTCTGGGTGATCTGAGGTGTGCAAGGTCTAGACACTTCAAGTGCCCAGGTCAAACAATTCAGAAATATAACGCAACAAATAACTGGTCTGAACATCAAAGATTCATGGCCTACCGGCCTTCTAGAACTCCTCACTGAGACAGTTTGAGCCAAGTTTGTCTGGGAGTGTCAAATTACTTCAGCAACGGCAATCAAGTTGTTGGAACATGGGTTGGTCAACTGGTTGTACTGTTTGGCTCGTTAGTTTCCCCCCCATCATTGAAAAAAACCAACAAACACCCAGTACAATTTCTGATCGCAATAGTGATTCAAATTGATGATCATTTGATAATCATCACCATTGATCACCATTGAGCATCGTTGAATATCATTGATAATCATTGATAATCATTGACCATTGATCATCGTTGATGGTCATTGACCACCATTGATCATCAGCAATCATCATTACAATCGTATTATCATGAATAGAATGACATCATCTATTATCATCATGAATATTGTCATGAATCATTGTCATCATCACCATCACCATTGATCATCATCGTCATTCTCAGCATTGGAAAGGTTTGACAATGACCAACTCCAAACCCATCCGTGCCTGAACCAAAGGAGGCCACGGTGGATTGGTTGTTGCATCTTTTGCAGTGCTGGGACAAAATGCCGAGGTTGAACTGTTTGCTTTAGCTGGGGCTGCTTATGATTATGATTGCCTGCCTCAAGTCTCAAGGTTGCATTTTTCTGACCTCTAGTGAACTCTGGTGACTTCATATGACTATTTTGGTCTGTGACTCTGATTTCAGTGCATTCTTTTTGATATTTTGTTGAGCTCTACTGGAGGAGATGGCTTGCAGGGCAGCAAATCAGTTTTGTCAGGTTTTGGGTTCACTCTGTTTTTAATCCGATATAATTTGAAGGTGGAGCATCTCACAGCAGGGACACAGCAGTCAAAAACATGTCAAAACTCATCGGTCTATTTCGATTGCGCAAGAACTTTTGACCCCATGATGTTGCATTGCGAAGGCCAACACAGGCTTTCTAACTTTGAAGTCGCATAAGTCGCCAAAAATCTTGGCATCCCAAATGCATCCCACAGTCCCACAGTGTGATTCTGCGAGCCACTGAAAGCTCTTCAGTCTCAGCTTGGTAAAATCCTTCAGCTCTTCTTGGTGACGTTGGCTTTCAGCTGCTTCATATCTTGGCCAATTTCACGTGCATTTGGCCAGAGGAATCTCTTGAGCGCACCTGCGGCACACAAGCGTACATAAGATCGACGTGATAAATTACAAGGAATTGAGAGAAAAGGTGAGTGCCCGAGAAAACATCAGTGAGCCCGACTTTTTCCGCAATTTCTGTTTTGGTTTGTCATGCAGTCCTGGACGGGAATTGGTCTGCCCATCAATGCCGCATCTACTGACTCCGCCACATCAGCATGGACAGCCACCTGTACCAAGACAATTCAAAGGAAAGGAACAACGAAGATCAATGAAGAGCTGAAACTGAAGTTGAGGTGCGCATCATCTTGAGCTGCTAACAGAAAACGGAGTCTGCAGCTCTACCAGCACGGAAAACCTCACTGGGACCATATGGCGTGAGGAGACAAACATGAAGTAAGAGGGAGTCTCTACATGCTTTGAGTGTTCTTGGAAGCTGCCTAACATTCAGTTTCACTCTGCAATCGCCCATTGGCATGATGCAAAAAGCATTGTGTAAAAGTGTAAAAAAGTAAGTTCCTTGGGCAGGAAATCAGCTAAGCCTGCTAAGCGCTAGCCACATGCTTTTCGGTTGCCAGGACCGCGACACTGGGCGGGAAGATCGCTCAGACATGGTCTTGCCTGGTGCTCAACATATGTTTTCTGCAATGCACCGTATTTTGATAGCTTGACATTCGCTCCCCCCACGGGCACAAACATATCAAACATCACGTCGACATGAGCACCAAACGTCCAGACTCCTTGACTCTTGGATTGTCCTCAGCTTGTGCTTCGCAAATTGAGATTGTTGAGGTTTGGCGAAACACTTGTGCCCATAATTGCCTACTCTACTCTCCTGAAGTCTCTGGCGCCATGGAAGAACCAAACATGACGCTGCAAATTGACTGGAGTCTCCCAGAAAACTGTTTGCCACAGTTACTTCATGAAACTTGTAATAGGCTAAACAAAAACGGTTCAACTCTATACTGTCTATACTCTATAACTGGTCGGAACATGACTAAGGCCATGACATCTCCCAGAACTGTCGTTGTGATGCCTCCGACTAAATCGCGCAACTCTGTATTTGCTAGCCTTGGTGGATGGGTACAAGATGGAACCACCACGTGACTGGAGTCTGTCGGAGTTTATACTCCAATGAATCGTAATGAATCCAAGGACAAGTGCAAGTTCAGGTGGCATGCCGTAGTATCTGCAAATGCTCAAATAGGTGCAAATGTCTTCAAACCTCTCAATGGGATGCTTGCAGATCGAAGAGATTGTGCCCGTGTGCAGTAGCTACAAGCTGGACACCTGCTTGCTTGCAGTCGAGAAGGATCACAGAACTGTACTGACAGGCAGCATACGATCTCATGCCTTGTTCCTTGAAGCAGGCCTACCACATGAATCCATATTCCATATCTACGATCTCACTTCGTTATACTTCATTACGATATCTGGATTGCTAAGCTTAATCAGTTCAAAAAATAAGCAAACATCAACAAAATCTGATACATGAACTTCTCGGTTCACAGAAGTTCCGTGCCTCTCTCTCCAATTGTGCGGGCCTTGGCGTATACAAAGATAAGTTCCAAGCTTCACGAAGCTTACGAAGGGCGCTGGGAGCTTGGTTTGTTACACGCCTTGCAGCCCTCGGGCCCTTGCTGCAGAAGCTTCTTGTTTGGTGCCAATCTCATCCACCACCAGCACTTTTGGCCTTGGCGCATGTTGCAATCAAATATGCGCTCCATCACAACATGGAGCACACGGTTTTTCAACTTTTTTGATTGCATGTGGCTCTCGTCATATATTATCCTCTGTGTTTCCTGTCACTGTCATAGCACTACTCTTCGGTTTCCTCACGTCATATTCTCCACGACCCGAGTCATGGCCTCGCGACGTGCCTGATGTGGAAACATGTGGAATCATGCGGAAACGGGGGCTGGCACATCTAAACGTCAGGCAGCCTGAAACGAGCCATCCCGTGAATTTGAAACAGGTGCCCCAAGCCCCAACCTGACCTACCATGTCTATAGCCTCTGGACCTCCTTTTCTCCCTCTCTGTCTCTGGCAAGCCTCACTTCTTGATGCACGGTTCCGAGAATACGCCTGAGAAAACATTTGGTGCTTTTACACGGCGTATGTCAGATTGTTCATGCAAAACTCTGCGCAGGTCGCCTTGTCACCTTGATTGGTAAAAAATAACAGAACTCGTGAGAAGTTGATGGCTGAATATGGCTGATGGGCTTGATGGCAGTCAGGGCGGATGCAAAGATTAGCATCACCCAAATTTTTCAACCCTCACAGGACACCGAGAACACATATACAGAAACAACCCAGTGCCCCTGAGAGGAATGCCATATCTTTCAAGGATCTGCCCACTGATTTGTGCGGCTCGTCCCCACCTCGTTGCCATGACAACTTTGAAACATAAAACTGGGACAATGCTATCCATCAACAACTTGCTGATTACGAAGCAAAGTCCGAAAAGCTTTAAAATATCTCATATACACGTATTCATACATGCTATACTGCGAGTAGTCACGCAGGTCCTCTTGGGTGTTGGCATCCCGCAATTTCACCAGCTGGGTCCACCTAAACAAGTTCATCCGACAAATCGGACTCGTGTCAGCAGTTTGTTCTAAGCTGACTGATCCTAGCTTCATTTATAAACTCATCAAGGATCTGACAATCACACTCGGCCGGTCTTCTGACAAGCGAGCAGCCTTCCAAAATGCTCAAATCTGCATAAAACATCATAAAACCCAGTAAACCCAACCTTCACACCTCTGACTGCATGGGCACGGGTGACAAAACTGCTAAGCTCTCCGCGCATGCTCGTAACAGGGTCGTCTTCCCAACCTTGTGTCATGCAAGGCTTGCTCAAGTGGTCAGACAGGAATGGCCGAAAATGCTTTTCACCGAAGTGGAGGACTTTAGTAATGTGGTCATGCACAACTGCACCACTGCGCCAATATCAGACTAGTCTGAATGACAGAAAATCCAAAGAAGTCCAAAGAAATTTGCACAGCAAATGTACAGCAGTAATTAAACATAATTAGACGTAAAGCACTGGTGCCGCTATTGTGTTAAACTGTTGTACCATCCCAGTACTTCTAACTATTGAAACATACAGTAGGATCAGTAATGCCTGCTGTTTCTCTCTAAGATTCAGCACGATGCGTCTTGCTGCGGCATGATGCAGTGTTATCCAGGAAAGGAAAATTAATCATACAGTAATCATACAATAATTAATTATGACATATCATAGTCATAATATATTATAATTACAGCGCGGACCTTCTTATACAAAGGCGATGCAGGCTTAAACACACACACGACAAAATAAGTAACGCGTCGTGATGTGTCATGCGGCGTCCCACGCACGCAAATGCAATTAAAAGAAATTTCTTGGAACCTTGTCATTGTGCTTCGTACACACTAGAACCCGGCAGTGTCTGAACAAAGCAAATTGTAATCAGGATGGAGAAACATCCGGAGGTACTCCAGCACCCACAATATCAGTTTCACTAAGCATTGCAAACACGAGGACGGAAGCAAGTAACATAAACATTTGCAGTCTACATCATGCAAACAAACTCTGGAAAACTATTGCAGCATGCGCCCAGCAAGCATGCAAACTTGCCAGCAAATGCCACAAAAAAAACCGTAAGACTATCGTAAGACTCAAACTCCAGGAGGACCGAGGATCAGCATCGATTTTGAGTCTGAAAGGATGTCCTTCGAAACAAAACACGAAGACTCGTCGATTTGTCTCTCACAACTCTGCCTACGCTCAAAAGCCCAGGTACAATTGCAAGATAACCCAGGATGCTCTAGCAAGAAAATGCACGGAAACAAAATGCATCAAAATGCAAAAACAAAAAAAATATAATATTGTGACGACTCAAAATTCAATGACAACTCCTGTGACTGAACAGAAGGTGATAAACATGCAACATGACATATGATTTGGAAGGAACTCCCACCATTGATCCGGCAGAAATGCTTTTCACAGCTGTGGCAATGGCACATTTGGCAGTACTCGCACTCTATCTGCAAATATTGAATAATATGTCTTTCCTAATTTTAATTTAATTCTAGCAATTGCAAGCACTTGTTCCGAACATGTCCCTAGAATGGAACACTTCTTCATATTTCTTCATATGATGTTGCCACGGCGATCCTCCAAAAGACCTGCCAGGATTCGAGAGCTTCGGCCTCCGCGCCCAGCCGACTATGCACAAATATTGGTAAAGCAGGCGGTAAAATTCTGCGTCATTCGGCCTATCCGCATCACAAGTGTCACCTTGGTCACCGAGTAGCTGAGTAGCTATGTATCTGTTCGGTGGGTAGCTGACACTCAGCAAGCAAAGAATCACAAAATGTTGTTCATTCTCCAATGCCGATATTATCACATGTATACATTTAGCGCTAGGTATAATTTGTTTCATCATTGAAGTATAATTTAGAACATGGGCTAGTCTCTTTGTCTGTCGATCCTTAAGGCAAATACTGAAATATTGGAAACGTTTGAAAACTATTTTGTAAAAGTGTTGCAACATTGAACCTTTAGACTCTTAATCCCCTATATTGTACTGTATATACAGTATCCAATTGAAGCGCAAAACTTAAGATGTATCATGCAAATATCAGAAATGAAAAGTAGTTGAACCTTACTGAATCTACATAAAATCAATCATAATGATATTGTGATACATCGATGACAGGATTGGAATTAAAACATCATAATACGAATAGGATTGCATTGTGAACACCATGTTCACATTGATGACATTGCGTGTTCCAATCATGTTCAATGACTCTCATAGCCGAGCTCTTGGCAACTCGTCCAGCTTTGTTCCTCACTGCTGAGATGCGGTGCCTCAAGGTTCTGCCAGAAAGAAGAAAATGAGAAGAGGTAAAAAATGATATAAGAATTGCAATCAATATTAAATAATCATACATAGAAAAGACTAGAAAAGACTGAGAGTCAGGCAATGTTCCATCTATGCCTGCCCGATCCTGGAAGCTAAGGGAATCAAGTTTAGCCATTAAGGTCTGAGCCTCCAAAGATCTACAAATATCTATTTATATATGTATATATATATATACATATCATCATTGGTATAAAGCTACGGAAACAAGGTACCAAGCCTGAACGGTGAAGTTTTTGTCACCAATGTACCTCCAGCTCCACCGAACAGGATCTGAAGAATGCTTGAACCAAACAGGAGCTCAAAGCTGTAGCCTCGTCACTGCATTCACATCTTCTGTGGTACAAATGTGACCTCGGAAGGCAATAAACTTCATTAAACCCTAAAATTCTTCGGGATGGAAGGTTCACAAAATAAAAAACCGGGTCATTGGTCATAGGATGCCACATACGCTTGTGCCAATAGGAATCGACCTACATTGGTCCAGATGTCTGGGTCCATTACTCAAAAAGTCGCAGCGCATACGTTTTGCACCCAATGGTCGGCAGCGAAACTCGATTTGCCTTCCGACCTCGGAAATGGCCATGCAGTTACGACATCGACATCCATGCAGGAAATGTCTACATCACCTACATCACCACGTTCAAATCATTCAGCTCAGAACACTCAGAACCAGCTCCATTGGTTGCGTCCCAACCCTGGGAACAAGGATAGGATAGCAATTTTGACCACCACCGATTCACATCTTTGCCCAACAACCCCAGAAGGAAATTTATCTATCATTGAATGAGAACTCAAACCACCATCTATGTCTACGTGCTGATAATCCAAGAAAAAGTCGAGGTCATGCATGAAATTCTCATCAAACTTTGCAGCGACACTGACACTATATACTTTGCAAAAACACGTGCAGTCTGGAGCCCGGTGTACGACACAGTCTGATTCAAGAATCTAAACGCTTTTGTGATTTGGTTCTTCCCAAGTGGTCTTGTCTGTGGCAGGAGAATCTGCGCAGCACTTTGTTGGGGCCACCGCTTTGCCCAGTGTTTCTCGACGGCCTCCAAGGAGTTGGGTGTGCAGTATGCTCAAGTATGTTCAAAACATTTGTTCAGGCAATCGGTGATTGAGGTGAAAACCTTAGGCATCATTCGATGGCTTCATGTTTCAATATGTTTCATTTGGATCGATCATTCGGCATACTTTTTTTCTTGGAAAAGGTCTTTCGCAGGAGATGCCTCAAGTACTGGTTTCGGAAGCAATCCTCAGGACAGGAAGCAGGGAAACAGCAAGACCTCTCTTTGCACTGTGACTGCAGCTGCTGAGGGCTGTACGAAAGAGAAGGTTCAACTCAGCTGCAGCTGATGCATCCTGGTTTGATTTGGCTAGAGGCTTACAGCTGAGAGCGAACTGTACTGCCAAGGGTTCCATAGTGTCAAGAGGCCTTGCCAATCCTATCCTGTTTTAGTTTTTGTCTTCAATAAATTGCCGCTATGGCAATAACTGGCAATATGGCACGATACCAATATCGGGAGCATACAAGCACAAAAGCGATGCTATGCATTCGAGCATCATGCCAACACTTGAATGACAACGAAACCTGTCCCCTAGACTACCCTTGAAGGCCAGTCCATACCGTTCCCCTCATCCACAGCGAAATTTCATGACATTGCATGAAATAGCACCATGATGCATGCAAATACAGAATACGCAGCAACCTTTTTTTCGCAGCATCAGCTTCTACTGGCTCTCATCCGGAGAAAAATATCGTATCACACGAAACTCATGTTCACAGTCAGCGGTAGCTCACCCCCAGCGGGGAGCATCCGGCTCCTTGCAAGCCCACCCTATGACCCACCCTTCTCAAATGATCTTGAGCTTGGTGAGGATCAAATAAGAGCCAAAAGCGAAGGCTGTGAGGAAGGTGGTGAGGCCAAAGTACCCAATGATCATGAATGGAGTATATTCGCCCGTCATGTTGTAGTTCAGGTACTCATCCGCTGCACCGGCAGGCAAAGCGGCCACAGCTGCGGCCACAGCTGCGGCAGCGGAGGCACGCAGGGCTGGGCTGGGTGCATCGGCTGGTGGCACGAAGGCTCGGAGAGCAGCGAAGGCAGAAAGTGCCAAAACGACGATGGTCAAGAGTCCGGAGCGTGCCATCTTCAACGCGTGTGCCAAGCCGATTTTGAGGGTTGCTGCGAGAGCCAATTGCTGGAGCCGAAGAAGGCAAAAAATGCATCACCATATAATATATATATATATATTATATGTGTCTAAACAGTATAGTGTACATCGTTGAGCTCGTCCGAAAATAAGCTCTCTAATTCTCTAATCTTGTTTTCGTGGTGTGGTGGGGTGACGTGGACACATGTTGTGCACGTGATTCGGAAGGCAGTCCCAGACCCCTTGCCCCTCGCCCATCCTCTGCCAACTGCTCAGATTTCACGGTCTCAATGATTTGTTTCAGATCCTGAAAGGTTTACTCGCATCACGTCACATTTTCCAGCCTTCAGTCGTGGATGTCTCTGAAAGACTTCAGTTTTGCTAGGCTTTGCTGCAGAAAGATTTGGTTTCAATTGGTTTCCACCTCTCCTCTACGTCTTGTCCTGGAAAAGAAGGGCACAACAGATTTGGCCAATCACAGCTGTATGGAAGCGAAACTCCAGAGATTGCAGAGAGATGTGTAGTGGCAGTCTGGCAGTAGCTGGAACATAGTGTGAAATCCCTCCAGCAAAAATGCAAGATTTTCATGGAATTTCTGATGTTTGCCACTGCCTGCAAACCATTGCAACATATCGAAACATTGTGCCAACAGGCATGCCGAGCATCCTGAATGACAGATCAACTTGTTGTTCTTGAAGCTGAAGGCTGCCTCTTTGCCTCGCAAAATCATATATGCGCATGGTGCATCATGGTGCCATTGTGTGACTGCTGCAGTCCACAGCCTTGGGGTAGAGACTCCACATGTTGACCTGGCCATTGCCGGAACTTCTCCAAGCCTTGCAGGGAGAGCAAGAAGGCAAAACCAGAAATGAGTGACGCTAGGATGAGATGAGAGACACACCCAACAACTCTCTCGATCAAAGAACTGACACGAGAAGAACATGTGTGACCGTTGACATCAATTTGTATCAGGTTGGTCAGCCTCTAGATTTTGGTCGAAGGTGTGCACAGTGCATGACGGACTGCAATATCAGGCCTTCTTGGCAAAGTTGCTTGAAGATCTTGGACTGATCTTTCAGCAGTTTGCTCATTGCAATTGACCTTACAATCCAAGGGGTTTGCATCTATAGTTGAGCATCTTTTCACGTCACTTCAATTGAACGGCAACTCTGGGCTCACTTTCACAAATTTTCACAGTGGGCAGTTTGAGTGGTCTAGCGTGCTTGGCACAAGTGTTCATACAGCCAACAACCTTTGGCTGTTTGGCTGGTTCTGTACATGTTGATACTCCGCATCTTGTCTCGCACTCCGGAGCTGCCACAGAAATATGCTAGATGTCTTCGTTTCCTAAAACCGCGCTTGGTTCTTCAGCTCTTCAGGTTTGCAAACCACCAGGCAAGTGGCAACGCCAGAATTGCGTGCTGCAAAGTTTCGCCAGGAGCTGCGCCGTTTCAACGCAAGCTCTGGCTGCAGGGTTTGGCAGAATTGAGTTTCTCAATCTGCACTAGTGAAAGGCAAAGATTCTGCGATATATAAATTCCTGGAAGTTTGTTGGCCATTCAGTGCGACACATTGCTTATGGGTGCAGCTCGTACTGTTTCAAGATGGCTGAAGATAACATAAAGATGTATACAGTATCACGCTATGTTACGTACGCTAACGTTGTGGGAACTTGATGAGAGTCAACGGATGCCGAGGCCTAGTGCAGAATTCTTGCGAAGCTTCGAAAATTCAAATCACGCAGGGACAAAGATCGCAAAGAATGCAAGTCTTGATTATTGATCGATCTAATTTCATCTAATCTCTTGAAAATTGTTCTACAGAATTGCTTTGCAACATCCGAAAAGGCGGGCAAAGTGAGGCCAACGAGCTTGTCGTTGCTACACGTTCCATGTCTCAGGCGACCGCGAGTGTGTTCCTCTCATGCCTTGTAAAAGCTGCGTTTCCAATGTCCTTTGCTTCTGCAAGACATCCTTCACGCTGTAGGCCAAGCTGGTGATGTCTGAGTTTTGCTCATTCACTCGGGCCCAGTTGCTACCAGTCATCTCCAGTTGAACGCGGCCTCCTGTGAAGCGTACTTTGCACCGAGAGACGCATGTCTCGAAGACAAAGCGATTTCGCACACAAGCAATGAACTCACTCATATCAGACAGATTTACCAAAATCAGCTTGCACTGCGGCATGTTGGCAAGCAAGCCAGGCGCCGCTGGCTGCAACATGTTCAGGAGACAAACTAATATCTCCAGAAGACATGTCAAGCCAATGCTGGGATTGCGCACAGCGTTTGCCACACAATCTGGAAGGAATTCAAAGACAAAGGCCATTTCTTCAATCCCATCTGCCAGGAAGTGGTGCAGCAACGTTGACCTTTCGACACTTCCAAGAGAAGCCCAGCATTCCTGGAAAAAGTAGAAGCTAAAACTCTGCAAACATGCGAGACATGTGTGATATGTGTGAAATGTTTGATATGTCTTACAGTCTTGGATATCCGTATTGCAGCAACAAATTCTTTCAATATCTTTCAATCCACCTGCGAGAACTCTAGCAGTCCTGCAGCTGGCGATATGCGCTGCGATCCTCCACACGTGCCAAGCATGCCAGCCGAATGAGCACCAATTCCTCCATTCGGGGGATGAGGCTACGCACAATCTCCAAAACCAACATGAAACCACCATGACACTAAATTAAGCCTTGGAAACCAATGCAAAGAGGATCAAATAAGACTTCTATAGACTTCTACACTCTTTTTGACCAAAAACGACTACTTCAGCATCTCCATCTCATTCCAGAGAATCTGACAATATACAACGGATTACCAGACCATGCCATGCTTGCATCCTGAAGCTCTTCGAAGAACCAAGCTAGTTGAAGTTTTCATGGTATTCTTTTTTGCTCATCTGATCCTGCCTCAGCGCTTTGACATGGAACGCCAAGGCTATGCGCGCGAGAGGAAAGATAGCCTCAGCTTGCTGGCACCACCCTATGACTCATGAAGTCAACAACGACGGGGGATAGCTGGGGATAGCGGAAAGCGAAGAATTTGTGACCAGTCAAATAAACGATACAGGATGATACAGCATGCATGCGATGGCATGTGAGACATGTGACAGGCAAGAATGTATCTATAAAGGATGTTAAAGGATGCTAAAGCATGCGTTGCTGTGATTGGAAGTGGGCAGAGGCATTGGCTGTGATATGCTGTGATCATGATTCGGTCACGAGACCCCAGTAGATGCCACAGGGCGAAGCGTCCAGCAGGTACTTCAAGATCCGGACTCCCTCGATGAAGCTTTCTGCTCGTTTGGCTGTGAGGAATTTTGATCCACGGCCGGCATTCAAACCGCTCATGAAACCCAGCAAAAAGAGGATGTAAAAGCGCAACGCTTCAACACCATCTCGTTTAATGCTTTCTTGAAGTTGGCACACGTTGGCGGGAACATTTTCACCTTGCAGCATCTGGGCCAAGTTGAACATGGAATGCAGGTGCAAGGCACCTTTGACATACTTCAAGCCTGCAGCACTCAAGCCTTGGACTGAAGGCACCACATTGTCAAAATGGTCGATCAAGTGCAGGACAACACTCTCTGGGCTCCTTTCATTTTGTGGGCATTGACTAGCCACTGCCTTGGACTTTCCGAGAGGGCGGATAGCCAGGAGCACCAGCGCGGCATGAAGTTTTTCCTTAGATGACAAACGAAAAGAAGTTTTATGCTTGATTCTTCCTCCTGACCTTTCTCGTAAGGTGCTCAGCCACTCTGATCTTTTCGCTGTCAATGCTGACAACAAATGCCAACAAAGAGATTTTGTCTCAATCCCAACCTGCTGGAAAGTTCAAAAAGTTCCAAGCCAACAAAACCAACGGCAACATTGAACTGACAATACTGACAAATTGGGAGCCACGATCCATACCATCATTTCAAGTTTCAATGAACACGCTCATATGATATAACTTATAACTATTCACTCCTTTTTACATACTGGATACCATGAAACACTATGATATACATTGATCGCATTGATATACCATGTCTGTGCGTTTTTATCTATTGTCATCTCTTGTCTCAAATCTCTCACTTCAAAGGTTTTGGTCCAAGTGCTTCATCCAAGTTTCATTGGTTGGTTCAATCCACTTGACGACGTGCTGAAGAATCTGCCATTGCTTTTCTAAAAGCTTCGCCGCTGGCGGTTGAGGCATCGTGAAAATGTCGTAGCGATTGTGAATCAACGCCAGGGTACCTTTGGATGGTGACACAATGTCCATCCAAAATGAATCGAATTGAACAACTTTGGGTACCTTCAGACCTTCAGAGACTTCAAGAAAGCATCGCAGCAATTTAAACAGATTTTACGCACAGAGATGCACAGAATCAAATATCGATTTATTTATCGGTCGAACAACGACACTTCTATCATGACCTGACAGGGCCTAGAGCTGACCAACTTAGAGTTTCGGTGTGAAACCAGGGCACAAATGCATGATGATTCTGCCCGCTCTCGTTCTAAGGGCTGCTCAAAAATTACATGAGGACCCTCAGTCTGATGCAACTCGGGCATGCATTGCTGTAGCTGTGCTGGCAGGGTGTTAACCTGCAAGTCCTGCTTCCAACCTTCCTCAATCATCGATTGGAGGTTGTTGACAGGGTCGATCGTTACGCCTTTTTCTGGTTTCTCTGGAGCTATATCTGCTGCAGCCATGGCTTGCAGATCATGATCACCAAAGAAGGATCTGCTGTTGTTGGTTGCAAGGGTTGGTGCTTCAGACTGGAAGGCCTTGTCACCGATGTTTGAAAGGTCGATGTTGACCAACCGAGTCTCCTGGCCAGGGAAACGGGAAACTTGCATCTTTGACTCTTTGATTCTTTGATTTGCAATGAGCTGAATCAGCTGTATCTTACTCAGAAACCGCACTTGAACCTACAATAGTTTCTACAGCCAACCAAGACCAATCTCGATCAATCTCGATCAATCTCGTACATGGATGTACATGGGTCTTTTCGGACCATGGAGCCCCCTGTTAATGGCATCGCAAAGATGTACACAAAATAAGCAACATGTCTATGTAAAATAAGTCTTATGATCCTTATGTGTCATTCTATATTGCCTACATTCCACTACTGACTAATGTTATCCATGTAAAAAGTATTGTCAAACAACTGCGACTTACACTGGGTCAAGTCCGACCTTGTCAATACCAACGACCAACCATGATCTCAATTCCCAAATCAGTCTCCTGATCAGGATAGAGATCTTGATAGATCTGGGTCTTCTTGCAGCATCGTTCTGCCATCATGGCTTGCTCTTCGAAATCCGCATTTCCACCTGACCTTAAAAGCAAATGTTAGAACACGACAACAACCACGACCAGCACCACTACCAGCAGCAGCAACACCACCACCCCCACCAGTAGCAGCAGTACCAGGACCACCACCACCGCCAGCAGCAACAACAGCAGCAGCAACAAAAGCAGCAACAACAGCAACAACAAAAGCAGCAACAACAGCAGCAGCAACAGCAGCAGGAGGAGCATCAGCATCAGCAACACCACCACCAGCACCAGCACCACCACTACCACCCACCCTATTTTCCTATGCTCCTGAGGACATACATGTCAGTAAAAAAATCATGCTAAGCTGGTTCCTCCTCAACATGATGGTATTGCTATAGACTCATCCAAATACTGATTGCTAGATGTTCATGTTGTCCCTCACTTGCTTCAAGTCCAAGATTCCTTTTCACTGCCGCGGTGAACTCTTTGGCATACTCGAAGAACATTGCCGCACAGCTTGGAGAATTCTGCAAGCAGGTCACCAAATTATCCCCATCCAGTGTGAACCTTGGCACAGCTGAATCACCACAGGGCAGGTAAAATAACATGCCCAATGTACCCCAAGCACCAAATGAGCATAGTCCCCACTATTATTTTACAGAATGCCTGCTGCCCATTGTCCAGATTGAATTGCATTTTTCGAATTATATACATAATACATGAGGTAGATAGTCAAAGCACACAGGCCCCCATGCAAATTATCATAGCTGAGAGACATTTCAGAAAAACTGGTGGCTGTCAATGAGGAATGGTGCGCAAGCGCATCGACATACAAAGCCAGCTCCTCCAACCTGTTGACCCCACTCAGGATTCTCGGGTCGACAGCCAGGTCATATCCTTGAAGAAGACAAAACTCACCGGTCACAGTGATGTACCTGGAACCAGCGCTCTGCAAGGCTTTGCATGTTCCAGTCATTCTAAAGTCAAATTCTACAATGGAAGGCATCTGCAACCACATTTTGTCAGCGTGAAGACCTACTGCAGTCATTTAAGGAATGGTAGGTTGTTCAGGTATAGTCTTCCACTAGGGTGGGGCCTTGGCCAGTGCCAACCTTAGAGCTGGAATCTGTAAACCCCCCGTGTTTTTTACCCTGCTTCCATTTCTTAGAAGTGGCCTTGTGTTAGACAGTGCTATCTGCTTTGGCATCTTCGAAGCGTGGTAACTCACAACGTGACAACTCACGTGTTCTGCTGTTTTTAACCCACCATTTACTTTCTCCATGCACAACCAGTGCGGGGATGATCAAAACAAAGATCTTGAAAAATTTGGAAAACAATTTTTTTTTGGCTCCCAAATGACGGTTTTGAATGGTTTTGTTAACCAGGGCTGTACAAAAATGAAATGGGTGAAACGTCCTCTGGCAACTGTACAACTGAGCTCGGAGAGGAGTTAATAGTGTGGGGAGTAGAGGGGGTAGTGGGGCAATGAGGGGGAGTTTGAGGAGTAGAACGAAGCACCTGAGACGCAGCATGACGAGCAAGAAGAATTTCAAGAAACATATGATGGGTATTATTAACAAAATCTGAAAAGGTATAAGCAAGATTCAAATTATGGAGTAAGGGAATTCCATAATCACAATGACACTCCATCCATCCACAGTGTAAAAAACATGGGGGCCATTGGCTACCAACAATACTAAAAAGACGAAGAAGCAAGGGGTATTTTTTACGAATAAAAGTCCATCGGGTACAATCCCAAAAAATGTGTTTAGCTGTCTCCTCACAATTATTGCAGTACATACAAAGAGGACTGGACAATAGTTTAGACTTGTAGAGACGAGAAGCATGATCAATAGAACCGGTAAGAATGTATCGAAATAAAGCTTGGTGTAAAGGATTACACAAAGAGAGATAATAAGCGCGTGTATTAGCAACGTCAATCAAGTTGGTACGTCCCAAACAATCCTGTCGACGCAGGGAAGCTTTCGCAAGATAAAATTGCCGGTAAGAATCGCGAATAATATGTTTAATGGTGGGGAGATCATCGTCAACAGAATAGGCGACATCATTAACAACAAAAACAAAGGGGTCCTCAAAATAGAATCCAAGATGTTTGGCAGAAGAGCGGAGGCGATAGAAAGGACCCCATTTAAGATTGAAGGTGTCATGCCACAATCTGGAAAGATGTGTACGATGTTGTATATTGCAATGTTTAATGTATAAAAGATATTCAATTATATGACGATAGTTAAGAAAGAGGTGGGGTGACAAAAGATGACCAGGTGTAACAAGTGAAAACAAAGCTTCACGACAAAGCCATTTGCTACGCTTAGGAACTAAAATAGTAGTAATAGCATGTTTAAGAGAGGTAACCTGGGAGGCACTCATATCACAAGACAGAGCAAAATGATTATAACATGAAGAAACTAAGGAGGTAAAAAGACGATAAGACACAACATATGGGAGAGGCAACTTAGCAATACGTTGTGCACGAAGAAGGACAGCCTGGTCAGTAGTGGAAAGGGAGGCATCATAAGGAATGCCAATATCAATAGGCGCACCAAGCAAAAAAGGGTAAAAACAAAACATAAACTGATCAAAACACGCGGGATAATTGCCAAAAGGGTTTCCTTTGTTCCAAAGCTGACACTTACCAAGATTGAGGCAAAGGTCAGAAGAAGAACTAAACTGAATAAGCAAGTCATAAGCAAGTGAGAGAGTATCCCAAGAACTCGAAACAACAGTAAGGTCATCAGCAAAAGCGTACACCGTAAGGCCCGTGAAAGAAGACAAACGAGTAATTAATGGACAGAGCACACAGTTAAGAATAACTACACTAAGAGGGTCACCTTGAAGTAGTCCATTGGTGGCAAACCAAAAAGAGCCCAAACAACCTGCATAACGAAAACACCGCGAAATGTTAGAATATAGATGGGATAGAAGATCAACGAGGGCAGAATCGCAACCAAAATAACGCAAAGCGGTCCAAATGATTGAGTAAGGAATGGAATCAAAACACTTAGCAAAATCAAACTGTAAACCAGCGAAGCAACCATGTGTCTGATACCTAGAAAGAAGATCAAAAGAAAGATGGCTATTGAGGCTAGTAGTGCTACGGCCTTTACAAAAGGCAAACTGGGAAGAGTGTATCCAGGTATTTTGCCAGAATAAAAGAGATTGACAGCGTAAACTAGCATAAAGGCGGTAAGGGACGGGAAGTACAGTAATGGGTCGAAGACTAAGGGGCGTGCGAGCAACTCCTTTTGGAATAAGAGTAGTATAAGAATAATAAAAGGATGCGGGAAAGCGGCCCACTTTTTCACATAAATGAAAGACATCGAGAAGAGCTAACAAAAGACAATCAGGCAAACTCTTTAGTTCATGTGGTCTCCATCCGTCCAAACCAGTAGCGGTATTATTTTTAAGTTTTTTGCGAAGGACATAATGGATATCATCGAGAGTAAGAGGAGGGAGAGAATGTTGTGGATAAGTGCCTGGTGCAAGAGAAAAGAGAGCGGAATAATCTTGTGATTTAGTTTCGCCATCTGGATACTTGGCAAAAATAGGTCGCCAGGAATCTTGTAGTAAAGCATCGATACGTGAACGGTCAGTAATGATACGTCCTTGGTGTTGTAAGCAAGTGAAGGGTTCAACCGACTTTCCTTTAATCAACTGATATATCTTTTTACTATTAAGTGCCCAAGTATCCCGTATCCAGGAGTGCCAAACGTCTCGACGTTGTTGATGAGTGGTCTTTTGTTCTTGTAAACGAAATTCAGTCAATAAATCACGTAGACTAGGTAACCATCGAGTAGGAGGACCCGATGGTATGAAAGTATCAAATAGGGATCTAGCAGAGGCAGCAATAGAAGAAATACGGTGATGAAAAGAAACCTCAGTAACAATGTCGGGATTATGTTGTAGTAGGGCAATAGTTGAAACAACTTGATTAAAGAGTGTAGCATAAGGACGATAGGAACAGGGGAGTTCGCGAGCAACAGGTGTGGCAGGTTTACCGGTCTTAATGCAGGGGGAGGCTCCACGTGAACAAAAGTTATGATTAGTTAACAAAGTAAGGTATTGTTGAGCCCATTGTGTCCAACAATCATAAGCGCTATCAACATCAGAGTCAAAATTATTGATATCCCATTGAAAGAGTGTGTGAAAGGCCTGAATAAAATGTGTAGTTGGTTTGGGTAGATCATAGTGAGTAGGTGGGAGGGCCAAACGTTTAACTTGTTCAGAAAAGAGATCAACGTTAATACGAAAAACAAGTGGACGATGGGTTGGAATGGATGTATTATCTTCTAAGTAAAACTTATTAACAGAANGTATGTTTCTTCAACGTCAGCAATACTATATTGTTCCATCCATTTAAGTATATTCTGTTTGGTATCTATAGGAAACCCTCGAAAATAAAGTGTTCGCATCTTTTTAGCCATAAGTTCAGGGGTAATAGGAGGTCCTGAAGCAGTACTATCAACTGAAGAGCGACGAGAGGGTGGATCAGTTTTATTAGAAGGATCCATTTTGATTTGTTGGATATCGGTCTGTAATTGGGTAATTTGTTGTTCCATGTTGTCCATCCTAGTGGAAGAACTAGCAAACTCAGTTTCTAAGGAACGAATAGTTTTGGTCATACGCCGGGTTTCGCGTCTATTAGATTGTGTGGATTTAAGAATAAGGTCAAGCTTATCGTCAGTGGAAAGATTGGTAGGGTCCATTAAGTCATCTGAAGAGCTCTCTATGGGATGTGTTTCAAGTGCATCTTGTCTACGTAGTTTGTTCTGAGAGTTTTGAGGAGGCGTGGATTGGTGCTTTTGAGTTGGTTTCATACCACCCCGTAAACGACCCAAAACATAGATTGGGAGATGAAGAGACAGATAGGTCTGAACAGGTTTATTTTGTTGGATTAGATAAAAATCTTGAAAACCGTATTGAGTCCTTAAAAGATCCAGAAGAGCAGTCACAGAACAATCAGGTAAGTGGATAGTTCGAGTACCAAAAAGTCCGCGAATGACAAATTGAAAACCACCATAGAGTGGGATACGAAGCTCGATGGGGGCGGCGGAAAGAGTAGTTGTGCATTTTTGGCCTTGTTGAAAGAAACGAAAGTCGTCAACACCAAACTGAAGTAACAAATATTGTCGTAGTGCTGTAACTGTAGGGGCTGGTAGCAAAACAAAATTTCGGCCAAGTGCACCAGTGAGAAGATATTGGTAAACAGGAGGAGAGGTAGGAGAAACAGCGGGAGAAGTGTCGTCAGGAGGACGAATTTGGATATGATTAAGGAGGTAAAGTATGGGATTGAGTTGATCCAACGTGAGAGGACATAAGAAATGAGGACTATTAGTGGCTAGTACCAAATGAATTTGGTTAGTAGAAAGGAGACGACATTCGTGTTGTCGGGACAGCAGAGTGTCACGAGAATACAAAGAAAATGTGCCAACACTAAGACCGAGGGAAGTAGCCAAAAGG
>DF242924.1:0-48804 GCA_000507305.1 Breviolum minutum Mf 1.05b.01 | reverse complement strand
ATGTCTGCAGTACTCACTGGACTTTTGCCTAGCATGGGCTTTGATAGGTGAATGGACATCCAGGGTGCTCTTCCCAGTCCCCAAAGGCTCCTGGCCCAGACATGGGCATGCAGGTGCCCTCCTTCAAAACTATCAATGCCGCTCACCTCGCATCGTGGCGTCCGCCTTTGAACAAGGTGCCCTCCCCTCCTTGCTGATGATGCCTGGCATTGCACCAGTGTTCAGTCTCCCAGGAGATCGTATGTTCCAGGCCACTGAGATCATGGAAGGCCGGTGCGTATGGAGGAGCCAAGGCGGGGATGGCAAGATCGCTTGCCTCGATCGCAGCTGCAAGAGGCAGCTGCTCTCTACCAAGATGCCCACCTACACACCATGGAAGACTTAGGGGACAATGGCCTATACCCCAATGTCATCAGCCAGCTTGCACTGAGAATGCAAACCTATAGTACCCTATGAGTATTTAGTGGAAGCCATCCTTGCAATCTACTACCTCTCTGCTACAGGGCATTTGCCAGTCAAGTTCCCCCATGACCAGTGGAATGAAGCGGTCAGGTGGTATGGCGATACCAAACTTGCTGCCACTATCCAGAATGAAGCAGAGTTTGCAGATGCCAAAATCATACTTTCAATTGGAGAAGGTGGTAGTTGAGGCAGAATCCAGGCAAGGGGTGGTGGTTTGGTCGAGCACACAGAAGTGCCCTACGACCATCCCCGCTGACGCCTATCCTTTGCAGCTGATTGTGTTGCCTGGAGAAGAAATTCAACGGCACCTACCAGAAACCTTGCATGTTGAGGCAACGGGACTTGGGGGTAGGGATCTCCTGTGTCCTATCCCCTGGGACATTTCCATCAGATCTGACAAAGAAGGCCAGTCGATCTACGGACCATCGCTCGCTCCCATGGAGGAAACTGCTGATATCCCAGGCGTGTTTGGAGGCACGGAGACAGTACAGGTTACTGCATTGGGCAGGACCAAAGCTGCTCATGAATTCCTGGTGCTACATTACTTTGGATTGGACAGCGCCAAGCATTGGGATGCACTTTTGTTTGACGTCCTGCCGGCGTTTCGCTTCCCGGGTGCCTCAGCCCGTCGAGCTACTGCTCTGGAGATGTTTGGAGCCTCACATATTGCACCTTCCCACCGCAGAATGCCCCACGTGTTGTGGACTGACTCAATGAATCTGGTTTGGAACCTTTTGATGGGTGGTAGGATGGGACGATACACGGGCTCCCCAGATACCTCAGAGGATTTTCGGCTGGAAGTTTTGCTGGTCTTAGCACCCTGCATTTATTATGGCAAATGCCAAATGTTGTGACGAATGGCAAACTTGGGGCGATTGCATGTCCTCCGCAATTGATTGTCACCCCTCCGACTGATCACACCCTGCACTTGTTGCACTATGAAGCGGATCAACTATGCGTCTGGAAGCCTGGTGCACATCAGCTGAACCAGCTTCAGATCAGGTATACATATGTGTCCATTGAGGGCCCGGCCTACAAAGAGCACTTTGGATCCAAGGAACACAATTATTCTCACTGGTTGAGTCTCAATCATACAGCAGGGTGGTGGGATCTCGCCAGGTTCCTTTTCATGTTTCCTGAGGCCGCCAGCTCTGCTAAGAGAGATGCCACTCCCTTGCGTCTGCTCTCATGGCTGAGCTTTCGACTGGAACCAGCGGTGGAGAAGCTTGTTGAGGCCACCATGCTGTATCTCTCTACTGTGGAAGAGGTTAAAGACAGTGAACTCCTCGAATTGGGCAGAAAGCATTTAGAAGTGGACACTCATTTTGCTTCCGCAGAGGCACTACGAGATCACCTCATTGAGCTGATTAGTGTGCGCAATTTGAGGCATCGCCCTGAGGCGTTATTTGCCCTGTTCCGACAGTTCTTGCAGAGGCTCTCTTTGCCGAGGATTTGCCACTTCTTGGACCTGGTACTCCCACCAGTCCGTGCCCCCTGGGCGGATGCTACTCGGACCTTATGGACTTGCCACTATATTCGTGCTATCGCATATGCAAATGGTCAACCGTATGAGCCACGAGTCACAATTGCTTACTTCTTTACGTCACATGACCATATCCACCATGTGCGGATACCAGCATTCAGAGAGACAGTCGATGTTAAAAGCAGTGGAAGGTGTGATCGGAAAGTTGCAGGAGGCGGAAACACCGTCCAACGAATATTTGGCAATGAAAGTCGAGGAAACAGAAAATAATGAACCCACTGCCTCATCATTAGACGAAGTCACTTTGAAATTTGAAACGTCGACTTCAGCTTTGCAGTCTTCATTGGATTCGACAGATCATGTGAGAGTGACTAAGACGAAGCTCAAGGGCAAGTTGCCTGATGACACTGAATCTCTACGCAGGGTCCTCAAGTTGGAAGGCATTGCATGGCTTTGTGTTGCAGCTAAGTTTAAGCATAAAACATTGGTTGCATGGCTTGACATTGGCTGATTGGACGAAGTATACAGATTATATTCTTGGTGACCGAGTGAATAATATGAAGATTCAGGTTGATGGTCAAAATCAGTCGATCCATCCGCCTTGGTCGGTCATCCTTACATATGAACATCGTCTCAGAAAGGAAGCTTTCAAACTTGTGCAGTCTGGAGAGAAGAGTCTTTCTGAAGCCCTCGCGGATGTCATCAAGAATGCGGATCTCAAGGAGTCGTATTTCACAACACCGATTGCTTTGGGAGCTCAGCAGAATTTTGGAAACAAATGGAGGCGTCTTGGTGATGGCAAGGGTAAGAATGATGGCAAGGGAGACTGGAAAGGCGATCGCAAAGGAAAGAAAGGAAAGAAAGGCGACGGTAAGCAAGGTGGTGGTAAGGATCACCATGGGAACCCTTTGGCATCTAAGACACCAGATGGAAGAGAAATCTGCTATGCCTTCAATTCACAGGGTTGTCGAGGTCGTTGCGGGCGAGTTCATGTTTGCAGAGTCGCTGGATGCTATGGTGACCACAGTGCGCGGGAGCATGCAAAGTATGCAAACAATGAAAGAAATCTGAGTGGCTATCAGAACAGCCGAGACCTGGTGCTTCAGTAAGATCTGGAAAGACGCTGAAGGTGCTTTACATTTTCTGTGGGGTTCCTCGTAAGGCTGATGTGAAACAATGTTTGAAGAAGTTGGCATCCAAGCATCAGTTTGAGCTTGAGATTCGAGAGGTTGACATTGAGCGGTCTTCAGACGACGACTTGACGAAGTCATTTTTTTTTCCTGCATTGCCGGACGAGTGCGTGACATTGTCGGTCAACAGCGGGATGAGAATGAAAATGAGATCAAAATTCCCTAGGCAGCGAACAAGAAAACACAACAAAAAGCCAAACAAACACCACAAACCAAACTCCAAAAATCAAAACCCAAGCGCGAAGCCTGTCGTGCCTAGGAAATGCAAACTAGGTGCAACAAGTGAAACGTGCGCTTCTCTCTCAGCCTCTCAAAAGTTCTCTGCCACCTCGATGTACTTCTCCATATGTCCAGTCTTAAACGACGACTTGACGAAGTCACAGTTGTGGAATGAGTTGCTTGAGTAAATCCGTTCTGGTCAATTAGATGTGGTTTTCAGGAGTCCTGAAAAGAAAGAATAACGTGGTCAAGGGTTCGTTTTCAGTGGCAGCGATTTCCCGGTTCTAGACCGGTGAGAAATGCAGCTTGGCCGATGGACTTCCCATGGTTGAGTGCAAAACAGAAAGAGCAACTGGAATTCGCAAATTACTTTGTCAGTCAAACAATTCAAGCATGTTATGCAGCGACTTGCTTCACGAACGAAATTTGTCGTGGAGCATCCGGAGGATCTGGATTCTGTTGGCCAGAAGCGTCCAGCGTCGGTGTGGCAACTGGATGAAATGCTTCAGATGGTGCTTGATACAGGTGCTACAACGTGGACGGTGTTTCAATGTCAGTATGGAAGGTTGACTTCTAAGCCAACCCGTTTTGTATCCAATATTCATGGTGCCAAGAAAGTCAAATCCAACAAGTGGCCGTCATTCCAAAGACGGTCAATTTGGAGCCGTCACCATGCAGCTGTGGACATCGCTGGCATGTAAAGAAGCTCATTGGTGAGTCAAAGGATGGTCGTTTTTCAAACAGAGCCCTCTGCGGCGTATCTACCAGGTCTGTGCATGTTTCTTGCGCAGCTCATGGCTAGTGTCCTGCGGAATGGAGGTAGTGAGCTGCAAAGTGGGCAAGTTTCAAAACCAACTATATCTGATACAGTTGGCGATGTTTCAGAGGTTGATACTCAACAAGAGCAGTGTGTAGACATTCAGACAAAGGCTGATACTCAACAAGAGCAGTGTGCAGACAGTCAGAAAGAGGACTTTGGTTATGGAACAGGTGGAACATTCCTTCCCACCTACCATCTCATTTGGGCGAAAGAGCGTCTCTTCTCAGGAGAATGCTGGACAACCCATATGAGTCGAGTAGGCAGGTCGTGAGACTGAGTTTGTTGATGGGTTTGCCAAACTTGTTCAGACTAGAGCAGCGTGGTGCATTCTTGGGGAGTGAGGCGAAGACGTTGGCTCAGAACATTCATTTGTTGGTGGTTTGTCGCAAAGGGCTTTCAGGCTGGCAGTTGGACAGTTTACAGCTTCACCTTTCAGTCGGAGCGCCATAGACGAGTTGAGGAAAAGTTGGGCCAAGTTGCTTCCTGGACTGCAATCAGCTGTTGTGATTCCAGAGAGGCAGCCGTTTCTGTTGGAGCTCATGTCTCAAACACTGAAGATTTTTAGAGATCCGGATTGGATGATTTTGATCACTGACAAGGAGTTATAGCAAACCTTTCCTACAAGTTCCGACCGTGTTTGCTGAGAGAGTCAAGCAGAGCAAACTGGATGAGTCAGAGTACATGGCGGTTGCTAAGAACTACAGGTCTGCTGAAGAAAATTCAAAAGGGTTGAAAGATAAGTTCAGAGAAGACGAGGTCTTGGGTTTTATATTTTCGACAATGATGGAGGTTCTTCAGTCGATGTATCCGTTTCAAGAAATCTTAGTGGCAGCACTTGGGGCGATCAAGAAGCCAGATGGGTCGGTGAGGCCTTTGCATGATGGGACTCATTTTGTGCAAGTCAACAACAACATTGAAATCAATGATGAGTTGCAATACTCTGATCCGCAAGATACGGTTGGAGTCATTCGGAAAGTTCATGAATCACGTGAAGCGGTCTTCAGCATTTCGGCTGACATCTCTACTGCGCATCGTCGTGAAAATTAGACGTGAAGATCGAAGGCTGCTTGCGTGTCGCTCAGACACTTCCTCAAAGGTCATCTCTCAGACACTTCCTCAAAGGTCATCTAGATCAATTGCGTTGGAACTTTTGGCATATCTTCGGCACCGCTGTGGTGGTCTAGGCTCTTCTCGTTAGTTGGTCAGTTGGTCATGCGGGTGCTTGAGCAAGAGAGATTGTTTCAGACAGTGTATGTGGATGATCTTCATGCAGCGTTTCTGGGTGATCGAACCTTCCTTAACTTGTGAGTCACACTTGCAGTGTATGAGGCGTTGGGCACACCTTTGCTTGTAAGAAGTTTTCTGGTGGCATTAATGCACAGTTTGTTGGATACAAACTCGATTACAAGATGGTTGCGTTGGACATCAACGAAAAGCGGGGTGCGTGGCTACTTGAGTTTCTGGCGTCGTTGAAGAAAGACAGATTCACAGTCCACATGAGACGGTTTGCAGAGTTCTTAGGAAGGTTAGACTTTGTGAGCCGTGTATTATGCTGGATGAAACCTCATTTGGCTCCTCTGTACACGTAGTCTGACAAAGAGACAGTGGCTACGATGTCCAAGTTGGTGCGTTTGGTTTGCATGTACATTGAGCAACAGTTGATGGCTAAGACATTCATGTATTCTTGCAAGAGGCCTTTGCGATCGAGGGTGATTTGTTCCGAACCGATGCGAAATGCGAAACTGGCAAGGTGACGTTTGGTGGCTATCGCTTGGGGGACGGTCGGTGGTTTTCCTTGTCGGTGTCCCTGTCTGAAGCACCATACTTGTTCAAGGCGAATGGGGACTCGCAGTGGGCTTCCGCGCCGTCGGAGTTGCTGGCGGTGATGATTGCGCTTCAAGTATACGGTTTTCTTGATGAGTCTTCCGAGCGAAAACACTTTGACTTGGTGGTGCAGGGCGGAACGGACAATCGGTCGATAGAACAGATGATGCGGAAGGCTGCGACTACAAGGTGGCCTCTTGTGTTGGTCAACATGCAGTTGACTGACTCGCTGATGAGGTCAGGCATGCGAGTTGGCTTGAAGTGGAGGCCAAGAGACGAAAACACGATTGCAGATGATCTGACAAACGAGAAATTCGACCAAGTTGATTCTTCGAAGAGAGTCGACATCCGCTGGAACGAAGTTAAGCTGGCTTTGTTGAACAAGCTGTGGGGGGCTCGTGACGAGTTCCTTGACCGCGAGTCGTGGGTCTTCTTTGATGGGGACTCAGGGGCTGGCAACTTTGAGAAGACTTCCTGGGGCTAGCATCCATCGCTTCGTTGGGGGAGCAAAATTCTCTGGATGCAATTCTTTGGTGGCTTCAGATTTTGCGTATTTACAATGTCTGCATGGTTGCAGTATTTATATGCAGAAATGTTTTCACAATGGTTCACGGTGGATGGCTGGAAATTCATTCAAGGTGTTTTATCTGGCCGTGGAAAGTTTGAGATGAGACACCAAGCAAAAAGCTTGGTGACGTTGGCAACATGCCATACACCACCACTTGGAAAAAGACCGTTGTGCGATTCGTTGTGAATTTCTGGTGCAGTACATTTATGTATTTTATTTTACAAGGCTTCGCCTCTGCCTGCTTACCCCTGCTCAAGTGAGAAAAGAACAGGATGGTTTGGTTCACCAAGCTGACTGTTCTTTTCTCCCTTGAGTGTGGGTGGGTGGGTGGGGTGTGTTTGGGTGGTGGTCTTTCTTGAAAAAGAAAAGGTGCAAGAGTTTGAGAAACTTCAGTTGTGGAACGCTTTGTCGTCGCATTGAGTTTGTATTTGTGTGCGGTTGTGAAAGTTTGATGTCAGATCGTTTCTTTCGGTATTGCAGATTCAGTATTCAACATTTGTACATGTCCAATGTCAGTTGCAAACACTTCAGTGGGTTTCATTTGAACGTCAGTTGCATTTGTGATTCTTGAAGATGTGAACTTCTGGTGCACTTATGATTCACACTGTCTTAAGATGTCTTCAACCATTCTTGACAAGAGTTTTGTGAAGAACTTCAGAGATGTATATGCCGAACTGCAGCATGAGACCCTTAGAGGGTAGTGGTTTTGTTGCAATCCACTCCCACCCACCCATTGCAACAAGGGGGGAGCAAATTCTCTGGATGCAATTCTTTGGTGGCTTCAGATTTTGCGTATTTACAATGTCTGCATGGTTGCAGTATTTATATGCAGAAATGTTTTCACAATGGTTCACGGTGGATGGCTGGAAATTCATTCAAGGTGTTTTATCTGGCCGTGGAAAGTTTGAGATGAGACACCAAGCAAAAAGCTTGGTGACGTTGGCAACATGCCATACACCACCACTTGGAAAAAGACCGTTGTGCGATTCGTTGTGAATTTCTGGTGCAGTACATTTATGTATTTTATTTTACAAGGCTTCGCCTCTGCCTGCTTACCCCTGCTCAAGTGAGAAAAGAACAGCAAGTGTGGTAGGTGTGGATCGCGTAAACATGACAGTGGAAGTTGTACAACAGACCTGGCTAAGGTGAAGTGTTGTGCTTGTGGTAGCTATGGGCATGTTAGTGTTAACTGTAGAAACAAACAGAAAGGAAACGGAAAGGGCAAACAAGATCCTGGTAAGGGTCCTGGTGTTTCTCAAAGTTCATGGGAAAAAGGCAAAGGAAAGTCACAGGGAAAACCGAAAGGAAAGTCTGGGAAGCCAGGCAAGGGGTTTGGAAAGAAAGGAAAACTGAACGAGTTGTCAGAATACCACGAAGATGATTGGTGGTGGTATGAGAACGATTGGTCAACGTATGGCCAAGATTGGAGTATTGACCACGTTGGTCAGTGGTATGATCAACATGATGGTTGGAATGAAGAATGGAAAGAAACAAGTTGGGAAACTCAAGAGAAGGGACACACTGAAGGTGGCAGTGTTGCAAGTGTTAAGATCATTGACAAAACTGATGGTGGAAAGACTGAGAAACCAGTTGGTAGTTTGATTTTAAGCCCGCTGTTCGGAGAGTTTGCTGAAGATTCGTCGTTTTGCAGGTTTCACCTCGATGGCTCAGATGCTCGTCCGCAGCCGTTTTCCGGTTCTGGAAGAGTGGCTGTTCCGGATGAGGTTCCACTTGTTGGCTCTGATGTGTGTCCGCAGCCGTTTTTGGGTTCTGAGAAGGTTGTTCCGGAACTCCAGGTTCATGGTGGAAGCTTGAACTTCTTTGAGGAATCAGACGGTGAAGTTGTAGATCCTGCCTCAGGGCAGCGTGTTTTCAAGGAAAGGAGGGATTTCGAAGATAATTTTCATTTTTCACGCTTGATTGGAGGAAATGAACATGACACTAGAAAGGAAGGGTTTTTCGAGGGTTTGCTCGTCGAACGACCTATGAAATGCAGGAAAGTGAAGTTTTGTCCTCGAACGTTTCTCAATTTTGAAGACACGATGTCCCATGAGGCGAAGCTGCAGAGATTTGGCGTTGTGTTTTCGCCTTTGCTTTCGGAACTTTCACATGAGGAGGACATTGGATGGTGGCTCTTGGACTCTGGGGCTGCTGTCACGGTGTTAGCTAAGCACTGTGCAGTACCCTATGCCGCAGAGGTGGTTAGATCCTCAGAAGATGCAAAATTTTCTGCTGCGAATGGGAGTTCAGTTCGAATGCATGGTAGGGCAGAAGTTTCAGTGTTCATGTGTCTCAGAAATGATCAGCAAGATTCAAAGTTTTGGAAGAAAGGTAATCTTACTGTTCTTGTTGGGGATACTAGGCACAACATCCTGTCAACGACTTCTTTAGCTCAGAGTGGCTGGCAGTTCAAGCATGGTAGTGATGGGGTTTCTTTGACACATGAGGCGACAGGTGACATGGCATGTGAATTAGCTGTGTTTGCTGGTTGTCCATGGATTAGGTTACACCCACATGCTGGTATTGATCGCAGTCATGAAGAGCTTGATCTGTCTGTCGAAGGTCGTGAATCAGGTGTGTTTTGCCCGCTTTCAAAGGCGGCGCGTGCTGAACTTGAACAACATAGGAACCAAGGCCATGTGCCACACAACCCACACTGCGTTGAGTGTGCTCGTGCCCGGGGCACACATCAGCATAGGCGTAGGAGTGGAGATGTCATAGAAACTGAACTTCAAGCAGGTTTTAGGTTTTTGTCACAAGCAGGGGAAGTTTCTGATGTTGAGAAGCAAGGGTCTGTGAAAGTGCTAGTGCTCACTGAATGTCAATCCAATGCTGTTGGGTATGTAGTTGTAGGCGACGACATGTCTCGTACCCGTGGTCTAATCTTGAAGTGGATTCAGCATTTTGGGTTGGAATCAGAGCAACCTAGCATTGTGCTTCACACCGATGCAGAGCAGGCTGTCCGGAGGCTTATCACAGATTGTTCCCCCAAGTATGTGTTCCATGTTCGGAAATCTCGAATCAACAACATCAATCACTTGGGGCAGCAGAAAGAGCAGTAAGAAGACTGCGTAAGTCTCTGGCTGTGGTTCGTGCTGATATAAATACTGGGGGTTGGGACATCAAGTTTGATTATGACTATGAGAATTTGCAAGAAGCTCTTATTTATGTAGGACTTATGCATAACCACTTTGGGAAGAGTAGGGAATCAGATTTTTCGCCTCTTGAGTTGATTGCAGGAAGAAGACTTTCTAAACCTACCTCAGCCCTTTT
The DNA here is from genome assembly GCA_000507305.1 of Breviolum minutum Mf 1.05b.01. Lineage (NCBI taxonomy): Eukaryota > Dinophyceae > Suessiales > Symbiodiniaceae > Breviolum > Breviolum minutum. The sequence goes on along the minus strand of DF242924.1, from coordinate 38,965 downwards.
TGGTTCTACTGTCCTTGCTGAAATTCCAAGTTCTCTTCAGAAAGATTGTCCCAACGAAACACGACAGATCGAATGTGCATATCTCCACCCTGGTATTGACCACGGACCGGTAGTGCAAGGCAAGATGCGTATTGATGGGCAGAGATACTTAGCTCGGTTTTCGGCTAGGAACGTTCGACAAATCACCCCAATTTCCTGGAAGGCGGACTTGTGTGATTCGTTCTTGAACAAGTTTGATTTTGATGGGGGTCCTGATGATTTGGCAATTGAACCACCCCGTGACCCAAAAGGAATTGTTGGTGATGAACCCCAAGATGATTTGCCAGTTCCTCTTGAACCCCCGAAGTCAGTTCGGAATCCTAGGGTGCAGTTTGATGATGAGGATCTTAGACAGTTTGAAAAGCAGTTTGATTTGAAAAGGCCTGATTTGGATGATACCAAGACACCTGCACAGAAAAAGGCTAGGTTTGATGATGGTGAGAAGCTTAGTCTTAAGAGGAGCTATTCTAAGACTCCTGGATGTCCGTCATGTGATACGGGTATGGTCGCACCAGGGATACGACATTCAGCAAAGTGTAGGCGTATCAATCAGCCCGTTGTAGTTCCTGAGACACCCCAACGTGGTTCTGACACTGATATGGGAGAGCCTGATGCTAATGTCGCTGTTGGTGTTGAGAATTCTGAGTGTGATTATTCCCCCACAACTGCTCCACCTTCCCCTCAGAGGGACATTGAAGTGGAGATTCCACAAGAAAATGAGTTTGTTGAAAGGTCTAAGCGTAGGCATGATGATGAAGCGGATGATGTTGGAAGAGAATTGAAAAGGGAAAGACTTGATGAGTTGCGGGATGACAATGCGTTGGGAAGAAACCACGGATCCAGTCTTCACCATCTCGCAGATTGTCCACATGCCGACTTTGCCAGCTACAGGACCCAATTTGTTGGTTGAGAATTTGACATCCATTAGGTATGACTCATCTATGGACCATGTCAAGCAAGAGGTCACACTGGGTTTTGGCAAAGTTTTGGTTTGGTGCCCTACAGAAGCAATTGACGACAGCACTTTGGCACAGGTGAACGTTGAGCAGTGTTTCGCAGGGATGTGCGACGAGGTCAACAACATGGAGTCTTGTGGCGCTGGTGTTTTGATGGATGGCACTCAGGTGCCAGAGCTCAAGTCACACCCGAATGCACGGATAATCCAGTCCCGTTGGGTGGTGGCAAGAAAGTCTGATGTGAAGGTCAGGGCACGTATCGTTGCAAAGGATATTCGGAAGCATCAGTCAGCCCGACAGATGGGATACAGTTCCCCCACGCCTAGCGTGGAAAGTCTTCATGTTATACTTGCACATGCAGCTGTGAATGACTTTGCCCTACGTTCCCTGGATATCAGTCATGCATTTATGCATTCGCCACTACCTCAAAGTGAGACTATCATACTCAAACTTCCGCAGAGTGTAAGTTTGCCTGACGGAACGCAGGCCTTCTTGCATTTGCGAAAGGCATTGAACGGTTTGAGAGATGCTAGCCTCCACTGGCTAAATCTGCTGGGGTCCACAATAAGACGAACAGGGTTATGGACAGATTCTACAGAGCCATGTGTTTACCAAGGATCCATCACAAGTGGCAAAGGCAATGTGGTGGGTACGATTGGATTGGTGGTATACGTCGATGACATTTTGCTGACTTCATCATCTACTGAGGCGGAAGAGATTGTCATCAAGGCGTTGAGCAAGGCAGTCCCAACGAAAGTGACAGGAGCCATACTCCCGAGTGATCAGGGCGGTGGTTCATTTACTTTCATCGGAAGGCACATACACAGGAGACGAGGGGAAAGGGCGCTATTTCTCTCTGTGGACCCTGAGTATCTTGCCCAGCATGGGATGACTACCAAGTGAAGCGTGGTTCTGATGCTGTCCCAGACATTGCATCCTTTCTGGAAAAGGACGACGAACAATCCAAGAAGAGACTGAGCCAGGAAGGTTACCACAAGTTCAGGAAAGCATTAGGAAAGTTGCTGTGGTTATCTCAAACGAGATGCGACCTAAAACTGTACCTGTCACTCATAGGTAGCTTGCAAGCACAGCCGACGTGTGCTGCCGACAACGCCCTGAAAGCTTTGCTTCGCTTCCTATACAATGACCGTCACCTTTTGCTTCGACTTCCTTCTGCAAGCGAGGATTTGACAAGAGACTCTGAATTTCTGGTGAATCGGCTGCGCATATGGAGTGATGCGAGTCATGCTCCATATAGGTTCAATAAAAGAAACGGAATTTCTGGAGAGGTCATTGCGTATCGCAATGCTGTGGTCCGAACAGTAGCCAAGCAACAACAGGCCACATCCCTATCGAGTTGCGAGGCAGAGTTATATGCGATACAGCTTGCGGCACAAGACAGTGTGGGTTTGGCCAAGTTCATGCAGAGGTTTCTTTTCGGGATTGGTGAGATTGACGAGTTTGCTCCGGTCGATTTGTGGTTGGAAAGTGATTCTATGAGTGCAATCCAACTGTTACATGGTGTCGACATCCCACGTCGGAGCAGACACGTTGAGATCCGCATCCTATGGCTGAAGTCGAAACTGGATGATGGCTCCCTCAAACTCTCGCATCGCTATGGAGAAGGGAATTGTGCTGACCTTTTCACGAACTGTCTCTCAACAAAGGATTATCTTAAGCATCGAACGGTTCTAGGCTTTGAAGGCCCTGAAAGACCAGTTGCTTCGTTGATGATCTTAGCTGAAGAGATGTTGGCCAATTCCTTAGTCACAGGTCGTATGTCAGATTTTGCCATGTTTGAGATATGTTGTGCCGAGTTTTCCAGCCTCCGGGCTGCGTGTGAAAGGCTTGAGATTCCGTATCTAGGTGTTTCAGCTAACATGCAGACTAAGAGGGTTCATGACTTGTTTTTGCAGAAGGTAGCACAGTGTAAGGAAAGCTCATGTTGGGTACATGTACATGTTAGCACTCCTTGCACGTTTGGTTCGCCCCTTAGACATTTCAGTTGTGACGAGAACGAGATTGAACATGAGGAGACTTGGCGTGATGTCATGTTGCATGTCACTGGTTACCTCAAACATGGAAATTCGCGTGGTTTTGAGCTTCCTACACACAATGCTATTTGGGGGAAACATGAGACCAAGCAAGTTATTGATAAAAATGATCTTGTGCATGCAGTCGATGTCTTTCTCTGTCAGACTGGTGTGGTTGGGTCAGACGGCAGAGCAGTTGGTAAATCGTTGCGGTTCAGGTCCAATTCTTTTGCTTTTTGCCAACACCTGAAGAAGAAGTTTGGAACATGCAACTGTGCTGAGCATAGCAGCTTGTCATCAACCTCCTTTCAGGAAACAGGTTTCTATACTGATAAGTTGGCTGGGAGCTTGATCCGAGCCGCTGTGTTGGCGAAGCGGTTTGGGTGAAGATTCAATGCGCTCAGGCATTTGTATCTGAGAGCATGTGAGTTGGTCTGGCACTTATGGGTCCTGCACTTAAGGTCTGGGGCTTAGCGTGTTAAACTTGAGTAGTCACTTTGCATTTTAGGTTCAGTTTTTGATTTCGTTGGCAGTCTCAAAGGTTTGAAGTCGGGACCTTATTTTTTTGGCGTTTCCAATCACTTAAGAAGTTGTTTAGATGGCTGATGTCGTCTAGGTTGTGCCTGTAGTGAGATTGGGATAGGCCGTGTCACAGTTTGCCAACACTTTGAATCGTCCGCTTTAAAAGGGGGCGATATCATGGATCAGAGTTTGCAAGAAGTTTTGCTTTGGTCGGTTTAGGCCACAACTACAAACAAACTGAAACATTTTGAGTTGCATGGTATTTTTGGAAGAAGTTCCGATTTCGTGTTTTGGATCGTTTTGGTTTTGCAGCAACAACCTCAGAAGTCGTGACCTTAATTCCGTCAGAGGCTTAAGCACTTGAAGTGACATTGCATTGCTGTGGGAATTTCAAGTTTGCGGCAGTGTAAGTGTACCAAAAGGTTGCTGGGACATAACTTTGGACTCTAGCGTCTGACACTTTTCCATGGTAGGTTACGGCATTAGGTGAACGGTTGCTCTGCTAGGTGTCTAAGTGTGATTCATTGACATCTCCTGTCGGTTGCAATGGCGTCTCAGCAAAGCTCTCAGATGGGTGCAGCGGCTTCTGGTTTTGAAGTGGTTGGCAGCTCCACTGGTGGCATGTCCGACGCGGCCAAGCGTCGAGGAGACGCTGTTGGGGCCGATGCCCCATTGACTGACCGAGTGGTCCGCTACTTGCCGGAGTTTGACATCAAAAGGTTGGAACATATGCAGGTGATGTACCAAGTGAATGATGCCAATGGTGACTCCCAAGTCAGCCGCGAAGCCCAAGGCCGCACCGGTGCAATCTGGGAGGATTGGGCAGTATGCTCGAGAGGTTGAGAGGGTGGCTGAGCAAGTGATGGGGCCTGACTTTGGCCTGGAGCAATTTCGCCGTTGGCAGCGTCAGCCAGATGCTGAGTATGAGATGTTGGTGACTCAGGCAGATGTGAGCTATCCAATCCACGAGATGCCGATGATCTATGTCCCTGAGGGTGTTACCCACTTCGATGAATGGTCTATGACAATGATTGAGATGCCGGCATATGCAGACAAAGGCTGGGTATTTGCTGACATCTATGAGCACAGTTTTCGCAATCCAGAGGTGGCCACGTACCTGAAGTTCATTGAAACCAAGTTTGGGAAAAGTGTTCCAGAGAACACACCCTGGACCCCGAAGAGTCAAGGTCCGGATCTCGCAGGCTTTTTGAAGGCCTCAGCATGGAAGTCCAAGCTTGATGTGGTGCTGGCTACTGGTGAAAGGCGAGGTGGATATCGCCGGAGCTTCAGGGGAATGCATCCATGATTGGTGGATGGATTGATGGCATCTCAAGCTTTGGGAAGCTATACATATGGTATCAGCTGCTTTGGGTATCCTTGTGGTATGGATGTCGCTATGGTTTCTGTTAAGCTGGTGCTGACGTTGTCACTATGACTTCTGCATTGACCGCTTTGGGTTTCTATGGATCGCGGATGCCATGGTTTCTGATAGGTTGGTGCAGCTTTTTGAATTTGAAAGGGGGCCACTACAACTGATGCTGGTGTGAATGACAGTGGTATCAATGAAGGTTGGTGGCTTCGTATGCTTTGATTGGTTCCGGATTTAGCAGTATGGCTTACAGTTTCAATGGCACTGTGAATCTGGATCAGCAGTATTGATAATGAAACAGCACATCGTCAAAAGGGGGTATGGAAGGATATACTCATATGACAATGTGCTTTTGACACCACGAGAAGTTTTTTTGCATGGTTACAACAAGCTCCAACATGGTTTTCGGCTGTTTCTGACGTGAGTGCTTTTACAGAATGCCGCAACATCCGTTTTTGAGCTATTTTGCTGGAAGATGTGACGTTTGGTGAATTTGCTCTTATTTGGTGTGACAACATCGATGTTTGGCATGGATTTTCAATGAAACGGCTTTGTTTGGAGAGAGAGCTCTTACAGGAGCTAGTCACTTGTGAATTTAAAGGTTTGGCTGTTTCAAACCACAAGTTTGAAACTTTTGGCCTGATGGTTTGGCTCAAGGAACTCAAACCAAGACAAGCGAACAATGACACGTCACGTACACTTTGGTGTGTGTGTGGTAAAAGAGAGCGACAGTTTACCTGGTGTTGTGACTTGCTGTGGACTTGTGAAGGACTTAAGGACTTGGACGTGACGTTGTCTTGTGTGGTTTTTGTCGTTGAGAACTTCCCAGTTACGAACGCAACCGCGAGCGCGTGGTTCCGAAGGTTTCAGTTTGTGGCTCTGGATTTTCACAACAGGCGAATGCTGCAAAAAAGAAAATACAATAAAGTGTCGCAAACAGGGCTTTGCCCAATTAGCTCGAACATCGCTCTTAACGACTTTCATCCGCGGCAGAGCTCAGTCAAGACCACAAACCTGATAATCTGGAGCACGAAAATTCTGTCACTGGCAGGTTCTGCTCTCAATTTCATCCGCGGCCGGCTTAGTCAAGAGCACAAACTTGGCAATCTGGAGTGCAAAACTGGCAATCTTGGAGTACGAAAATTGTGTCACGAGCAGGTCCAGCAAAGACTATGAGCCTTCCAAATTGGAACTCCAAAATTTCATGCACAGCAGGTCCAGTAAAGTGGAAACCTGACCATCTGTAGAACGAAATTCAGTCACGAGCAGTCCAGCAAAGTTAATTCTTACAAGATGGCCAGAGGTGAAAACTGTGCTAGAGAAGTAGAGGCTTTTTCAACTCGTGGTTCTTGAGCGAAATACACATTTTGTATCCTCAGTGAATCTATGCCAGACTTTCTCAAGTCTAAGCTTGCTATACAGAGGAGTGTTCTCATATTTGCATGTATTGACACATTTATTGCTGATAAGTGAGAAGAATAATTTTGTGAGGTGCATGTACAGTCATTTAACGCCGGCTGTTTTGCATTTGAACTTTTGTCGAAGTTTGCTCGTCATTTGTTTGTCGAAGTTTCCTTTTGCAAGTTTTGGATTGTGATGGCGTTTGATTTTGTTTGAGAAGACGAAATACCAATTTGGTCTCAACTCAACTCAACTCAACCAGGTGGGGTGTTAGAAGCTATGTAAAGCCTTGTCACAGACATGAAAATATACCACTTTGAACCACTTGTTTGAAACCCAGACAACAGTTTCTTGCAGTCGACATGTTGTAAAAGCACATGTTGGAGACTGATATGTCCGAGACTTGTTTTGGTTTGGAAAACAGTCAGAAAACCTTTGAGTGCTGTCAGTGTTTGATACTGCGCCCGGGAATGCGAGCAACTTCCAGCAAACATACACCTACAGAAGAGATTCGACAGCTATTCATGTAGCTTGCGGTGTTTTGCGACTCAAGAATCAATATCTAACTCAACCTGAAGTGGAGGTGGGGAGTTAAAAATCCTCTAGGTAGATACTCTCCCAAATGTATCATGTCAGATACAATGTTTCACATGTGTAGAGTTGCAGTTGTGATGCATGATTCCATGACACGCCCAATGCGTTAGTGGTTTACCAAGGGGTCACAAACAAGTCAGCAAAAAGACTCTGTTTGGATTGGTTGGTCGAGTCGTGTTTTGTGTGGTTGGTAGTTGTGTGTTTACGCAGCTTTTGTGTTTTTAGATGGTAACAGGGCTATTCCTTCTTACCACGAACTTCTATGATGACTTCATGTTCGCATGGTTCCCAGTTTGACTTCAGCAGGTCACAAGACTCACAAGACTTCGTGAAGTATGTTGTCAACATGGAGTTTCGAAAGAAGGAGGTCAGCCAGTTGATTGAGTCTGCATTGAAGAATGCTAGGTTGAGTAAGCTGGAAGCATTGGTCCTTCGTGGTAAGCTGGGTTTTGCTGATAGCTTTGTACATGGAAAGGTTGGGATCACTCTTCTTGAAGCTTCCGGAGCATGCGTACGGTAGATCTTCGAAGCTGGACGATGACTTGGCGGCTTCCTTGCAGGCCATGTTGGTGAGACTTAAAACGGGCAGACCTCATAGTGTTTCTTCGGTCCCAATGCGATGTTGGCATGTCTTTACTGATGCAGCCTATGAACAAGATTCTCAATGTGGCGGTCTTTGGGGAGTTCTCTGGGATTGCAGCGCCAATGTATGCAGCTGGTTCGGCGTTGAAGTTTCAGCGTCATCTGCCAATATCTTGGCGGAGAAAAGCAAGCTATCTCTGATTTACAAGCTGGTGTTGGCAGCAGCGATAGTTGCGATCAGACCCTGGGGCAAAAGAAGCAATGGAAGATTTGCACGTGCGCTATGGTGGCAATGACAGTGTCAGGTTCTCGCTGATTCGTGCTTCATCAGGGACGGGTGACATTGGACATTGCCAGCATACTCATGTGGAGTCATCTTGAGTGGGAGGCCGAGAAGAACTGCGTGACGTTGTGGCGGACCATCCACTCGCGATTTCAGAAGCTTAAGATTCGTACGGATGAGATTTGCTGCAACCATAGTGCCATTGGAGTTTTTGATACATTGTTGGGAAAGGTCAACGCGGGGAAACCAATTGATTTGGGGGAGACGTGATGTGGCATCCTTAATTCAGTGGCGTCTTGAGCTCAATGCTGTGGCCTCAAAGTAAATTGAGGGTGAGGTTCATCACTTGTAATCAAACTGTCATTGAAGTTGATAGAAATCGAGATTCCGGGTCACAATTTACTTCGTCGTATCCTGCAGAAATATTTTTCGAAGGAAGTTTAGAAGTCTAACTTCCGACAAACGCAGAATCCGCGGACGCAAGATCAACACGCGAGTAGAGTCGAGTCACTAGACAGACCCTCAACACACGAGTAGAGTCACTTGACAGAAGATCCACACGCGAGTAGAGTCAGGAGAAAGTAGAGACACACGCGCCAAATGTTAGGAAAGTCGTGAATCGCTGTGTTTTCGCAATGGTTCGTGGTTGCTGACGTTCGAACAGGAGCCTCCCTAAAGCGGCGGGTGCGGAGGTACCTGTTGAGCAGAGACATGAAAAAAGCGCGAAGCGCATTTGCAAGTCAAAACGCGCAAAAAACATCGTTGCGGGACCGATTTTGCCACTTCTGATGCACAAAGATGGCACGCCGCTGTGGCGCGAAGCGCATTATGAACTCATAATGTACAAAACACCGCAGGCTCGGACCAATTTGCGCAGTGCTCATCCGCATAAAAGTTACGCCACTGTGGCGCGAAGCACATTGGCAAGTCAAAATGGCGGGAGCAATTTTTGAAGTTCAGATGCGCAAAAGTTGCACGCCGCTGTGGCGAGAAGCAGGTCAAAATGCGCTAAACACCACATGTTTGGACCACGTTTTGAAGCTCAGATGTCCAAAAATCGCACGCCTCTGTGGCCCCAAGCGCATTTGTAAGTCAAATTCTACAAAAGACCTGTGTTTTGCCACACTTTTTGAAGTTCAGATGTCGAAAAATTAGCGCGTTAGCACCAGTTAGCAAGTTCGTCAGTCAATCAATGAATGAGGCAAGTAGTCCTCGTACGTGGATAACGCCTTATTTCGTGTGCCAAAATTTTTGCATGAAAAATTTTTGTGGTGAAAATTTTTCTGCTACAGTTTTGATGTGTCATTTCGTAAATTGAAAGTACAAAAGTTTCGTTGCAACAAACAACTTCGAGTTTCGATGTCACTTGACTTGTGGTGTTAGCACTTGCAACTTCACTTTGGATAACTTGTGTGCTGTCAGTTCCCTTCATGTGTTTTCTAGGTTTCTTGTGAAACAGTGATTCCTTCAGAAAGACTTGTGAACAATCTTGATGAATATATCTTCGTCCACGAATGCGGCTTAAGGGTGGGTAGCGGTGGGATTTCCACAAATTATCCCTGGGATAGAAATACCCCCAGCCTTCCGCCTGCAGAGTCTCTGCCAAATGAGTCGGGATCTCAAGCTGAGTTGTTAGATACCTCACGTGGTAGTTTCTTTGCTAATCTTCATCAAGATAGCAGTTCGTTCAGTGATGCATTGCAGCCGGCAAATGTTTTCAATAATATTGTTGCAAACGCAGTTGTAAGTCAGGCGTCTATAAACATTCCATCAATGCCATGGGAGACAGGTCCAATGAAGGCAATCTTTTGCGAAACTGATTTGGGTGACATGAACCTTAATGTGCCACTTGAGAATGCATTCCGTGAAGACCTTTTGCCATCCGAGCCTGTTGCAGATTTTCCTGAAATCGTCGGTGAGGCCGCATCGAACTTGGTACCAGAGAGAAGTCTCAGTTCACAAGCCATTGCAAACTTAGCCGACAAGGATTTTCATACAAGGCAGATTGAGCTGAGAAATCTTGCTGTGGACAAATGGCTCTGCATAGTGCGTAGTTATACGCTTTCGAGTCATGTGGGGCAATTGATCCTTTCACAATGCAATCTCAATCAGATCGACGAGGCTAGGGAAATAGTTTCCTCTGTCATTGGCACAAGGTCGTCAACCACGGCAATCGGCAGGGCAAATGCAGTCCTCAAATATCTACGTTGGGCAAATGAACGAGACGAGGTCCTAGACCCCCAAGCGGAAACAACGGCATGGGAGTATGTCAAGTTTCTTAAGTCTAGTGGAGCTGCCGCAACGGTAGGGAGCACCTGGATCTCTTCAATCCGTTATGCAGTCTTCGTCTTTGGCTATAAGCTTATGCAGCCCATCGTCGACAGTCGCAGAGTGGTTGGTCAGTGTGATGTGATGTACGTGGACAAAGACACTTTGAATCAAGCCGATCCATTCACTGTGTCTCAGGTCAAAGAAATGCATCGCATGCTCGACTCTGACTGCATGGATAGCTATGACAAAGCATTTGTGGCCTTCTTGCTGACAGCCATCTACTCGAGGAGCAGACATTCAGATTTGAGGTTGATTCATCGTGTCATCAACGACGTAGATGATCGTGGAGGCTTTGTCGAGATGCAGACCAAGTATCACAAATGTGCGAAGAGCACACGCAAGAAGACGATGTTGCTTCCACTGCTAGCACCTGCGAGAGGTGTTGACGGTTCAGTGTGGCCACCGAAAGTTGCTGCAGCTCTTGCAGATGTTGGTCTTTGCTTCGATGGGTTTTTGGATCAGCCGTTGCTCAGAGCGATTGACAGTTGTGGGAATCTTTGTCGTCGAGGAGTGACTTCAACAGAAACCAACGACTTCATCAAACTGTTGTTCCCAGGAACTTCGCTGAGCTCACACAGCTGTAAATCTACAGCTTTGTCATGGGCTGCCAAATATGGCCTATCTTTGCCGGATCGAAATATCCTAGGGAGGCACTCGGACGCCACCCGAGATACGTCGGCGGTGTATAGCAGGGACCTAGGGGTCGCTGCAGTCAGGAAGCTTCAAGGAATGATTGACAGCATTGCCGAAGGGACATTCGCGCCAGATGAATCTAGAAGAGGCTACTTCCCAAGTCTCGTGGTGGATATCGATTCGCCTGTGCAGAAGGAACTTCAGCCTACAAAGATCGAAACCATCGAAGTGAAAGAAGATCAAGAAGCCACTATCGACATCATCTCAGATGACGACGGTTCACATGGTGCAGAGAACGACTTTCATGATACTGAGTCGTCAAGTGATGAAGTCTCGAGCAGTGACGTTGAAGTTGACACATCATTAAAACGTCCAAGGCTCATCAAGATCAGCACCAGCATCAAAGAGAGTCATGGTCTGGCCTACAGACATCAACTGTCGAAGCTGGTGCACTATGTTGTAGCTTCAGTTGGCTCCACATTGAATCATCAATTGGTATTCTCCTGCGGTCGCAAACTCAGCAGCAAGTATGAAAAAGCTGATAGCTTTGATCCTTTCAACATGTGTAGCTTATGCAAGAAGCATGCTGCCACGGATGGAGCTCTCAAGGACTAAGAAAAAATTTGCTGCTGAGCCAAGTGGGGACATGGTCCCGTTCGATCGCAAGTGCTTTCGAGTCATTCATGGCCACTCAAAGGAGAGCTGCATGGCAGCATGGCCTAAGTAAGAAGATCTGTTGCACATGAAGTCAAGTGACTAAGTGTTGTGCATGCAGATGGTTCAAGGTTGAGAAAGTTCATGTGGTCATAACATATCTCCTCACATGCATGGCAATTTTACTCATGAACTGTCTCTTGTTTTTTGTTTTGCAGATTTCTTTTCCAAGCAAGTTTAAATAACTTCCTGGATTTTCCGCTTCTGATTAGATGACAATATTTTAGAACAACTCTGACCTTTTCACTTTCCGCTACCGTCATGTCGACTCTTGTGGATTCAGAGGCACAATTCAACCAGCGCATGAAAGACCTTAAGGTGAGTGAGGGCATGCAAAGAAAGATCACCAACGCAGGCTTTACTTCGTTCGGGGTCTTGGCATATGCGCATGGACAGCCGGGACAGAGCATAGTTGATTCTGCATTTGAAGCATGGGTATCAGCACACCTAGATTCAGCAGCTTCTTTAGCAGATGTGTCATGTGTAAAGAGACTCCTTTTTGAGTCCCAGACGTTAGTATTGGCATCACTGAAAGAACAGGTGACAGGTTTGTCTTCAGAGTCGTCTGTGAAGAAGCTTCCAAATGCCGAAAGGGAAGCACGTTTGAACATCGTCAAAGCACAGCTGTCAGGTTTGCTCATCGAAGGTGCCCTTGAACCAGGACACAGTCTTATCGATCTTTGCGCATCCATGCATCAAAGCAATGAGATTAAGTATATAGCACCAGAACGCTGTGTTTCAAGAGTTCATGAGATAATGAATCAGAAGACACCCACAAAGCAACTTGACATAGCTGCTGACACGCTCGTCATAAAAGAGCATAAAGAAGTTCCTGATTCCATTGCCCATTCTGCAATGCAGATAAATGAAGCTTTTGTCCGTCGTGGTGTAGCGCTGCTTTGTGCAGATTTGGTGACACATACCAACTACACTAGATATATCAGCACGTTGTTCAATCATATGCATCGAGATCCACCGGTAGGCTACAGTAGGTGCACTGTAAGTCAGATAGTTTCAGCAGACAAGGCAGTGTGGCAGAAACTCCTGCAAGATAACGTCAAGCCTCGCAGACAGCCAGATGGAACATTGGCCTTGGATGATTCGCTGCAACGTGCCTTGGAGAGCTACGAAGTTTCGTTTTGTTTGTTGCCATTGCATGCAAAGAAGGATGTAAACAAAACAAAGGAGAAAAAAGAGAAGAAAGAAACCGATAAAACTGAGAAGCCAAACAAGGTGAAACAAGATGAGAAAAAGACCAAAGGGCCAAAGGGAAAAGGAAAAGGCCGCGTTCCTGAAGCCATCATGAAACTTGGAGGCGTTGCAAGGAACCCCAGTGGAGAGAATCTCTGCTATGCATTCAACATCAACGGATGCAGCGAGGCAGCAGACGGTGCCAAGTGTCGTCGTGGGTTGCATGTTTGTGCAAAGTGTTTCGGCCCTCATTCAATCCAGAATCATGAGAACCATTGACTAGGTTTAGAGTCAGTAGAAGAAATCACATCCAATGCAAATCCAGATAGAAATAAAAGAACCGAGAGTGAAGTTGGCACCAAGTCTCACAATCATCTGGATTCACTACCTTCTAAGAAGAGTAAAGTTGTCACCATAAACCATGAAGAAAATATAGATGCTTCAAACGAATCCCATTTTCTTCATAACCATGCACCTTCATTCCCACAAAGTAGTTTTGAGGATGCAACTGAACAGCCAAAGCCCGTGCCAGCTCACGACATATGTTCGGAGAAGGCGCAACCGTTTTTTCAGCCCGAATTTTCGTCCCTTGGAGATCCTTTGCCTTCACATGGCAGCAGCTCAAGTGAGGCGAGTATGCCAATGGATGTGCATTTGAGTTTTGATAGCATCAATCATCCAGTGGTCATAGAAATGTTTTGCGGAACAGCTAGAGTCACTGCATGCTTGAAAGCCATTGGCCTTAACGATTCGTTTGGGGTCGATCATATCAAGAGCAAAGCAGTCAGCACAATGAAAGTGGCTGACCTGTCGACAAAAGTAGGCCAAGACCTTTTTCTTGAGTGGTTAGAATCCCCCTTAGTTAGGGGTGTGTTCATCGCACCGCCTTGTGGAACTTGTAGCTTGGCAAGATGTATAAAGTTGAGAGACGATAAGGGCAGGCTTTTACCGGGACCGGTTCCTTTAAGATCGCAGTTGTTCCCCGAAGGCTTACCAAACCTTTCGCAAAAGAATCGCATTCGAGTTTCCCTAGCCAACAAACTTTATGATTTTGTAGGTCGTGTTGTGAAACTTGCAATTTCAAAAGGTCTTGTCGTGGTTGTCGAAAATCCACGTTCATCTCTCTTTTGGGCCACCAGGTGGTGGCGTGAGTGCAGTTCCAAAATGATGTACACTGCTCATCAAGCATGCGCATATGGGTCAGAGCGGCCAAAATGGACTGTCCTTGCTCATAGCCATAAAAATTTTTGCAAGATAAATCATTGCTGTCCAGGTGAATCATCAAGTCATCGCCATAAGCCTTGGGGCCTGAATGATGACAGAACATTCGCAACCAGCGAAGAAACTGCATATCCATTGAAGCTTGCAGGCACCATTGCAGCCACCTTCGGAGAAGTGTTTGCTCAAAAGGGTTGGATACCCCCCGTAACTTCTATGAACATGCAGTGGGACAAGATGACTTTGTTGCATGCTCGTGTTTCTTCAGGACATCAACCCAAAGCATCTAAGATCCCGCCACTTGTTGCGGAACACAAGAACGTCATTGTTTTGAAAGGACCTTTGAAAGACACATCCAAAACACCAGTCATGCCTATGCAACGATTGAAATCAAATTGGGTTATCCCAGGCAATCTTAAGCGCAATTGTTTTGTGAATGAGATTCCCAAAGAATCACAACTGCTTCGTTTTACACCTATCTCCGGTCAATCGGGGGCACAGGGAGGTGAGCAAGTATTTGAAGATTCAGGAGAACAAGCTTGGGGAGTGCCACACACACCACAAGAATTCGTTTCGGTGGCCTGCAAAAGAGGTCATCCCAAGAATTTTGAAAACCTGCTTCCTCCTGTTCTTAAAGATGCAGTGTTGTTCAATTCCCAAAAGCATTTGAGCGAGTTAGTTGAACTTCGAGCCAAATGGTTTAAGAAATGGGTCCAGAGAGCGAAGGAATTAGAAGACAATGAAAAGCAAATCAAAAGTGCAATGCCAAAACATTTATCACGCATCCTAGCTCCTAAACGCATTTTGCTGTGGTCAGAGATGTTGAAGGAAGCTGGGTACCCCGATCCAGGGGTCGTCGACGAATTAATTAATGGTACTGAGCTAGTTGGCACCGTGCCAGCATCAGGGATCTTTGAAACCAAATTCAAGCCTGCTGACATGTCAGTTGCACAGCTAAGGAACTTGAGTTTTGCTGAAAGGACGAAGAACTTTTACTCGTCGCGCTCATCAGGTGATGACGAAGTTGACAAAGTTGTATACGAAAAGACGATTGAGGAAGTGTCGGCCGGCTGGGCCACAGGACCTTTTAGTTTGAAAGACCTTCCCGAGCAATGCATTCTCAGCAGACGTTTTGGGCTCCGCCAGACGTCCAAAATTCGTTTAATAGATGACCTAAGCTGCAGTTCCGTAAACGCATCGGTTCAAACTGTGGAGTCACCCAAGCCCCACACCACCGACGTCGTGGCATCTGTCGTTCTTGAGTTATTAAAACATTGCAAGACCAGCCTGCTTGGAAGGGCGTTTGACCTTAAGTCTGCCTATCGCCAACTAGGTATTCATAAAGACTCTTTGTGGGCTGCATACGTTGTTGTTTTTAATCCATTTTCCAGGTCACCGGAAATCTTCCAACTTCAAGCAGTTCCCTTCGGAGCCACTCGCTCTGTCTTCTCTTTTCTCAGAATTGCACATAGCTTGTGGTGGTTGGGTTGTTCGCAGTTAAAGATTATGTGGAGTAACTTCTATGACGATTACGTCACATTTTCCTTGGAGGAGAATGCCGTCAACACTGAAGCCACCGTAGGACTTCTTTTCGACCTTCTCGGTTGGAACTTTGCAGTTGAAGGCGACAAAGCATCCGGTTTTGATTTGAAATTCAGTGCACTAGGCATCGTCGTCAACTTGGAACATTTTCTTGATGGCTATGTAGAATTTTGCAATACAGAAAAACGCGCTAAGGAACTTTCTGAAACCATCCAATGCTTCGTGAATTCAGGAACGATGTCCCTTCTTGAGTCGCAGAGGCTTAGAGGCAGGATGCAGTTTGCTGATGGCCAACTGTTTGGCCGCATTGGTCAGTTGTGCTTGCGCGCAGTGTCTAACCACGGTTTTTCAGGTAAAGGCCCAAAAATCCCCACTGACTGCATTAATGCACTTCTACGGTTTCAGAGCTTTCTTAACGATAACAACCCCCGGAGAGTCATGGTGTCATCTGCCGAGACTTTCTATATCTTCACTGATGCTTGCTACGAGCCTACTTCCGGAAGCTGGCCTTGCGGTATTGGAGGAGTCATTTACAATTCCTATGGTGTTCCTCTCGAGTGTTTTTCGTTGTGCCTAAGTCGTGAGCACATCATTAGCCTGGGAGGTGATGATAAAGAAACCATAATCTTTGAAGCTGAATTGTTAGCACTAGTGGTTGCAATGTCGCAATGGGCTCCCTTATTCCAAGGCTGCCCCGTCGTGTTCTTTGTAGACAATAATTCTTCTAGAGACGTTGCCATCTCAGGCAGCGCCAGAAACCAAGCAGCCAACCTGATGCTTGATGCACTGCTCAGAGTGGAAGCCAGTTCGTCGGCATTCCCTTGGTATGCAAGAGTCCCATCACCCTCGAATCCTTCTGATGATTTATCGCGTGGAGACCTTTCGTTCTTTGAGTCACTTGGAATCCCTTGTGTTTGCATCAGAGAGTGGGTAGATGAAATCACCGCAGTCCTCCACAAAAATCGGTCAAGAGGGGGTTTGAGTCAATAAGTGCATCTTTTGAATAGCTTGCAAACGAGATGTGAACTTTACATCCGTGTGTCTTGACTTGACGGAACTTGCAGATAATCCAAGTGTTGCATTCGTTCGTGTGTGAAATCTTCGTCGTTGCTTGAGCAGAGCTCATGCCATAAGTGCATGTGAACCAGGAGTGCCCAACGTCACCGCAGTGAAAAAGCAGTGCGTTAAATGAATAAGAAATATCCTAAGATATGACTTAAGAATTTTTTAAGATAAAAACTGTAGCCAATTTTGGCACAAGACATAAGATTGCGTATTTACTTGTGCCTTGACTCAAGGCGAAGCACAAGGTCCTGGCTTGCTTTGCAGGAGTGCTTGGACTGGAGTTGGGGTTATCAGAGCCGATGCCCAAGAATCAAATTGCCATAAATTGCCTGTTCATGTTCACACTTCGAACCTAATACAGTACTTCACTTGTTGTGAATATTGAATAGATGATATAAGAAAAATCGATCAATGATGCAAGTCTCCTTTGCTAAGTTTGGTCAAAGCCGTTGGCTACGTGTAGAGCTCAGAGACTGCTTGCAACATGTGAGAGCTACATATGCAATACTCTTCGAGTCAGGAATTCAAAGGAGTTCTTTTGTGGCTTCGCTGAATCTGCATGTTGGTATTTTCTTCAACCCTGAATGTGTGATGTGATCCGCGCTGCTTTGGCTAAGATCGAGCGGGATCCGTACTGTGCGGAATGCATCCGTTGCAGAATTGCAGATGGCTTGGCGTCGCCTGGGGAGGTTTTCGGCGACATAAGGGATTTCAATCCATCCCCGGACCTGGCCAACAGCCTGGATGGGTGGACAGGAGGATTTCCCTGTCAGGTCAGGGTCACTGCTTCATGTATTCGTGTTGCAAGCTGTAGGGGTTTCTTTCACAAATTTGTTCCAACACTCATTCCAACACAGATTCCAACACTCATTCCGTGACAGTCAGCTGTGTGTGGGTCTTTCCTGCTCAGGGGATATCAGGTGCTGGACACGGCTTGGGAGTTGACGATCATCGCAGCATGTTAGTGAGGGACTTGCTGAAATGTTTCGATAAAACCTCGGCGTGTTCTAGCGGCATTTTATCACCAAATCTCATACCAAATTGAAAGATGTCACATGTGTGTGAGCAAAGCATTACAGTAAAAGTTTGTTTTACTGCCACCTGTCCCCAGTTGGTTCGCCGTTTTGGAGAACGTGACCGCTCTTTTAGCGGCTGACCGACGAGCAGTTGTCCTTTTCCTGTTGGAGGAGCCGGTTTTCCTGTCGGGGCTGGTGGCAGAAGTCTTGTTATAAAGAGCCAAGTTGCTTAGATCTTGATATGTCAGGAATTTGCCCGTCGCAATATGCAGCTGTTTTGGGCGACGACCACTGCAAAGATGGTCGGTGTTCATGCCAGCAGCTCAGAGGAAGTGAGTGCCACATGCTTCGGTTCTTTTGAAGAAAATGTGTTTCCAGGTGCTTCGACCGCGAATCTTCATGGTGGCTTGCAAAAGCGATAGGATTCACGAGCTCATGAAGGCAGAACGAAGTTTTTTGTTGTCACATGAAGCCGTACCTTAAGTTCACTGTTAGTGCCTCATGATGTGACAGGACTTCAAGCTCATGAGCGTGGAGACGATGCGAGGACAGGCCAATGAAGTTTGGAACCGTGGTAGCAAACCGGAGCTCTCAAAGTGGCTTAAACAGCGGCAGTGTCCCGGCGACAGCCAACGACTGCGCGCGTTAGGCAACGTGGTGTTCCCCAAATGCGCTCAGCTGGGTGTCAATGTCATTGCCCATGAGATCCTCAAGCAATGATTGTGTTTTTGTTGCTTGGGGTTCAACGCAGTATGATTCAGTAAGGAGCTAGAAAAATAATCATAAGAGAGAAGCATGGTGCAATTGAGGGCAATGATATGGATATGATATGGATATAATTCAAGTGGCATTGTGCGTCATTCAACGCAGTGCCCAGTGCAATTCGATTTGCTGTGGGTTTCTTTGACCTGCTCTTGATGACCATGTGGCGCCTCTGGCTTGTTTGCTGAATGTTTTCGCTTCATTGTTTGTTTTTACGAATCTTAGCAGCCATTGCTGCCCAGGACTGTAGCAGCTTCAGGTGTAGGTCTCCCGGTTGTCATGTCACATCCTTCATGCGCTGAAACAGATCTCGACTCGTCGTCCTCATCACAGTCGTCATCATCACAGTCCCAATCAGAAGTTGACACATATGTCACCGGATGGTTGGGGGTCGATAATTGCACACATGGCAGTGATCAAGTTTACAGCTGCAACAAGCTTCTTGATCAAAAGGGTTTGGAGAAGAAACTGGAGATCGACCGAAGACGGGAGCAGAATCAGGCTGGGCAATTTCAGTCTACACTCAGTCAGGTTTAACCTGTGAAACTGCTAAGTTGCTTTCCCAACACACTGCTAGTCACACTGCTCATTTGCAGGCAGCTTTCAAAGCCCCTAGCGGTGCTTGTCTACATCCGCCTGCAGATCCAGCTCGTGCCTCATATCCTCAAAATTCCCAATGATATTTGGACATATGAAATTGTTTTGCTTTCAATCATTTTCAAGTAGTAGAGGAGATTCTGTAGCACGTCAGGTGGAGTTTGTGGTTATTGACGGCGATGGCAAAGCTGGAACTGATGAAGCATCCGCCTCAAAATTCAAGATTGATTTTGGAACCTCTCACAAACTAAATAGTCAGTCATCCAACAACTGTTGAGTGTCACTTTTGGTTGAGCCATGGTGCCATCTAAAAAAAGGTTTGACGAGTTACAATACTGGCCTTGTGGTGTTGTCCATCATGATGCCACTGGCACAAAGGCTTCAGCTACAATCATGACTCAGAGTGCTGTTCTTAGTACTCTATTAAAAACCGTTTGATGAGTTTCTATTTTCCCTTTACTGCCATATTGACGGTTGGCTGAAGCCTTTTGCCAGGTGGCATCATGATCATGGTGATTGTGCGACATGCTGCAAGCCGGGGTGCAAGATATGGGCGACAGAATGTGACACATGTTTTTGTCATTCATATCTTTCACCTCTGTTTGCAGCTGGTCGCACAATGAATATGATTTTGCCAGTTCAGGCAATGTTTGGGAAGGTGTAACGTCTGAAACTGCTAGGTTGTTTGTCCAACACATCGATCACTTGCAGGCAGCTTTCAAAGCCCCTAGCGGTGCTTGTCTACATCCGCCTGCAGATCCAGCTCGTGCCTCATATCCTCAAAATTCCCAATGATATTTGGACATATGAAATTGTTTTGCTTTCAATCATTTTCAAGTAGTAGAGGAGATTCTGTACCGCGTCAGGTGGAGTTTAAGTTCGTGGTTATTGACGATGATGACAAAACTGGAACTGATGAAGCATCCGCCTCAAAATTCAAGATTGGTTTTGGAACCTCGCAACTTGTTGTTTGTCATCTGGCTCTAAGAAGCAATCTAGTTTGGTAATTTGGCCTGAAAGTTGGAAGGCCTTGCGCTGCAGCCCCAAAACAGCTGCCCAAGTTTCAGGACTGGTGGAGTCTTCATTATTATTGTTACTGCAAGTCACAACTCTCAAATGTCGTGCTTTTCCCAGGATCCTTGCCAGACCTGGCTCGCAGCAGCTCTGTTCCATCACAGAGCCAGACCCACAGCTTGAAGCGTAAGTTTAGTACACATGATTTCGATGTCACACTTGCTGCAGCGTGGTCTGAGAATTGTCCTGGGAGTTCTTGGAACGAAGCATCGTTTGCGTAAAGGCATGGTGCTTAATAAATATGTTTAAAAAAGAAATTTATGCAGCAATTCATGCAATGATTTACCAATTATTGCTCATTGTGTCATGGCCACAGTGAGTCTCTTGCAGCAAAAAAGGCGTTGTGCATCTTTTGAGAGCGGTTTTTTGCGAATGATTCATATACATGTCAGGTTTCGGGGGTAAAATCAGCATGCGTGACTGAATAAGGGAGCAAGCGATTGAACGGTTCCAAGCGGGGCGGAAATACCAGCCAAGCCAGAATCAAGATTAAATCAAGAAGTGTCAATTTCTTTGTGGTTTTCTCAAGTGATTGATTGCCATGTGCATCGGCTTACTGCTTTAGAACTAGGGCCAAAGATGTCAGGAAGTAGGTGATGTGGGTGCCAGCAAGTATATTCAGTAAGTAGTGTCAAGCTTGTTGTCCTGGGCCATGTATGGCCTCTAGCGCACTTCCAGCAATTGAACTACTATCAGATGATGAGCCTGCCGTTGCATCGCAGCCGCAAGATGGTGTGTCACGTGCGACTCAGTCCGATGAAAAGAAGCATACTCGTCACAGCCTGCATGTCAGAACTCTACATGTGTTAGCAACGCAATGCCGATGCTCTCGGCTAGCCAAGACGCGTCGGCCAAGTTGTTTCAAGCAGTTCGCAGATTTGTCCAAAGACATTGTGGATTTGAGATGGGAGCTGGTTCAACTGCACAAGAAAGATTCAGATTCCAAGGATGGGCTCCGGGGGTTCTTCAAGTTTTCTGGTAGTACTATATTTCGGTCGGGTTGAGAAAATGTTTGTGACCTGTTGATTCCAAGTGAAAACATCAGATCTTTGTTGGGGGACAAATTTAATCCAAGTTTGTCAATGTTGCTTCACCGGGGAGGTTTACGAACTGCTCCGGCCCAACGATGTTGAGCAGCATCCCTTTCGTCACCGTCACAGATTGCTTGGCAAACGAGTTTGCCGACATGCATTCCGAACTTTATTGGGGATTGGATCCTCAAGGTTTATGAAGCTCAATCGGGCTGCGCAATGGGGGTTGCCTGTGCCAAATGATGGCCGCTTTGTGGCTAGCAAATTTTCTCGTCGGGCGCATGAAAACCGACAGCTGGTGACCGAATTTCTTGCGGAAATTTACCACACAATTTCCGAACCATTGCCTGAGAACCACGGTGGCAAATCAGAAGTCGCAGGTCAATGTCCAAAGCAGGACCCACAAGCTGATTCTGACCCGAAGCCCAAACCTCGATTGATGTTCAGAAAGCATAGGGGCAGGAGGCCCCGAATTGTGGCTGATGCAGGTCGAAACAAGGACAAGAAGAATCTGCGCATGCTGCCGCCTGGCACATTTTCTGATTATTTGAACCTTCTCCGGAATCGCTATCCTTCCAATCGCATTTCTCTGAAACTCTTCTGCAAGGCACTCGGAGATTTGAGTGTAAATATTTTTTTTTAGTTCTGAGTGTTGAAATTAAAACCTGGAATCGTGCAGATCTTCAGCATGGCATTGGTCATTTTCAAAAGCACATGTTTTAAAAATAGATACAAACAAAAACAAACAAACAAGCAAACAAACAAACAAAGGAACAAAACAAACAAGCACACAAACATACATACCTACATACTACATAATACTTACATACTACATATTTACATCATAATTCCATTCATACTTAGATTGCACATTGCCATGTGAAAGCACACAATTCTAAAACCCAAAACGACGTTTATTTTAGGGCTTCGCAAAGCTGGCTATGCGCACAGGGTCAAGCCGGCAGCGTTGCTGGCGCAAACGCACGTAAGACACCTTGCAAGCATGACGCAAAAACGGGCGCGTGGGTTTGGAAACCTTGTTGCGTGACGCTGACGGAGGTCAGTTGAAGATCTGAGTTGTTTGATAGACATTGGTCTTTGCTGCTGCTGTTGTTGTTGTTGTTGTTGTTGTTGCTGCNAGTAGTAGTAGTAGTAGTAGTAGTAGTAGTAGTAGTAGTAGTAGTAGTAGTAGTAGTAGTAGTAGTAGTAGTAGTAGTAGTAGTAGTAGTAGTAGTAGTAGTTTTCGGCGTTCGGATTCAAACACTGAAGTGATGGCTGTCTTTAAAGACTGTCATCAAAGACTGCCCAAAGTTCTGCTGAAGTGATGGCTGTCTTTGAAAGATTGTCATCAAAAAGTTCTGAAAATTGTGTCTTTTGAAGAGCACCGCTCCCAGCTTTGGCTAGCAATGCGCGCGCTTGGATTGTCAACCACGCACCGCTATCCAGCAGCACGCATCGTTTAGGGCCACCGGCCCTAAGCAATGCTTAGTCTGTCTTTAGCAGCTAAAGTTCTGCTGACTGAAGTGATGGCTGTCTCTGCTGAAGTGATGGCAAGGCATGAGTAGGAAGTGATCATGTAATACATGATAATTTTATATGATATGGGCTGATCCCTCAGATGGGTTCTGGACCCCCATTTAGCAAGGACAAGCCTTAGTAATTAAATTCATGGATTTGCAAAGATAACACAGTTGAAATGATTCTTTAGGCTCTTCCAAAAACCGGGGCTAAGTAGGCCTTAGTAGGCCTTAAAGGCAACTCATTAGGCTCCAAAAGTTGCGTGGGTTCGGCAAAAAATAGTAAAGATCAAGCCTTCCTTGCAATCTAAATGCAACTATTATTTGGCTGTCCAGCATGTACCAGGCCCCTCGCATTTGTCTCGTTTTTGCTGTGTTAGCGCTTTCAGCTCACTGTGGTATCATGATATCAAAATTCAGCCAAGACAAATATCACCAAAAAATGTAAATACCTTCTTGGTTGGATTTTGGCCAAAGCCTTTCTTTTGGCCTCTGGGAGGGGCAAGTTTTGCTTATAATGTACATGGTTCATACCGCAAGGAGTTGGGACCGCCGGCTCATGAAGAGAGAGCCAGAAACTAAGGGTTTGCTGTTTGACCACAACGGGCTAAGCTGCGACAAGTTTGTATCAACAAGGGGCGTTTAATCGGAAGGGTGGAATTTACGGGTCAGAGGACGGGCGCGAGTGGAATCGATGTGCACTAAATGTGACAGTATACAACAAGACATGGCGACGAATCATCAATTTCCCTATAGGACTTGCGTTATCATTATGCCATGCGGATATTGTTTTGAGCTTTGGACTTCGGATTCTGGATGTACCGCACCACGCCGTCTCCTCGACAGAGGTCCGCGGGTTTTTCACGGTTTCGCAAAGAACAAATTATATATTGTTTCTAAACCGCAAAGATTTGAAGCCGAGGTTTGGGCAGACTCGTACTCGCACCTTTTGGCCATCCGGGAGGTGTCGCAACACTCCAAATGCAGCACTTGCACCCGGCACAAAGCACTGTTGAAAAGATTGTCTGGCGACCGTGTGCGGCATCAATGCCAAATGGCGCAGTTTGGGCAGCACCTTGCTTTGCAATATGCAGACCGTGTGGAATATTGGAAGGCAAGAAGCGAAAGCCGAATGAAAGAGATTCTCTCTGACGGGCTCCTTCACGTGTCAGCCATTGCTGACGGTATGGACCACGGCAAATATGCCGTGCCGAGGCACACCATATTTTCTTCGAAGGAGTTCCAAGGCTTCCAAAGACCAGTTTTGGACGCAACGGCTATAATATGCCATGGCTACAGCGTTTCAATTTACTTATCGCAACCAATTACTTCGAAAGACTCGTCGTTCTCATTCGAGGCCATCATGCACACCCTGGACCAGCTTGCAGCTGGGGGCATTGACCTTAGACGGGTCTGCCTCCAGCTGCAAGCTGACAACACGACACGTGAAGTTAAGAACAACACGACCATCAGAGGTATGGGGGCCTTGGTGGCCGCTCATCGGGTGCACACCGTCCGGGTGTGCCACCTGATGAGTGGCCACAGCCACGAAGATATCGACCAATTTTTTTCTTCCTTGACCACGGTGTTATCTTCGAACCCCCACTTGGAGACGCCAGAAGCGTTCAAGCAGGTGCTGGAGGATTTTTTGAAGGACCCCACAGTCCGTCCATGGAACCCACGCAGGTCCGTTCACATCATCAGCCATGTTCGTAATTGGAAACTTGGATACTGGTTCCTCGAAGTTTTGGCTTTGATTTTTTTAGCTGACAAATTCACAGAGTGAAGATTGAAGAGGCCCAATGTTTCCAATGTTTCTGCAAAGTAATTTCAACCCTAAGTTTGGTTGCTTGCAAGGCATGATTTCTTAACCTGAGGAAGGCTTTCCTGCACACGGGATGTCATGCGAATCATCTTGTTGGCATCGGTGGACCAGGAGCGCCACATGAGTTCTGTTTGCAAAGAGCAGAAGAGCTGGGTAACGTGGTTCTTATTTGTGGGTTTCAGTTGTTCCTTTGTCATTGTTTAAACCTTCAGATGATTCAGATGTGCATACACAACGCTACCAACTTAACCCAAAGTGTGTGAAACCAACTCACCTGTTTAACATGTTACGATAATGGGATGGTGGTTCAGAACACGAACAAGGTTCATGTCCAGCCTGTAATTGTTTGTTTGTGTCCGAAGTCCTGCTTGGAAGCAGGGACAAGTGGTAATAAGGACCATTGTTGCACAATGAATGCGCCCAAACAATAACTAAGGATTGCCACGAGAAAACGTCGACGGGCGTTTTTGGCGGAAGCGTGGTGTGACAACGCCGCATCCTTCAGATTGCTTGCTGAGGACACAACACGGCCGCGCAATACGTTTGATTGATGTTGAAAGTTTCGCCGCATTTGTTCTCATATGTTGATGTGGCTTGGGAGTTGTTTTTTGTGAATTTGGTGTTTGGATGATCACTTGCAGGACAAAACAGAATATGAGCGATTTGGAGTGGTCAAGTCATGTGCTGCTTTACTTGCCAGCAGAGGTTGCGCAGAACATCTCATTCTGCACCGTTCCTGGAGGCCTTAACTTTGTGGATCTGCGTGTCAAAGAAATATTGAACAAGACTTTTTGACAAGCCTCTTGTTGATCACAAAAACTCAACAAGGTTCCAGTTTCCAAAATCAGCAATGATCAATGATTGGGGAGAAGCACACCAATCTCAACATGAGAAAAATTCACACACAGGCGCAACAAACAGCGTGTGCCCATGTGATTTTTGCTGTCAGTCCTTGGCGAAAACCGTGCAATTGATGCAGAGTCTGTGAAGAGCTGGCGCAAGTATGCTGGGATTATTCGCACCTTGGTTTCGTTTCCCAACTTTTGTTCAGAATACATAATTTGAGACTTTGGGTAGTAGCTGAATTCTTCGCCGCATGTAACTGCTGATGGGAGTTGTTACGCATTCTTCAATTCTTTGTTGATGTCTGTTTTTTCATTTTATCTTGGTTAGATGAAGCCATCTCCATCTTCCAAGGAGGCTCTCCATTTTTCTTGGAGGCTGCGGCTGATTACCTTGAGCGCCTGGCTGATGATGACCTTCCGGAGGAACCGCTGTTGCCAGTGTCAAGGACTGGATGTTAAAACATGTGTGTGTGCTTGTGTCTCTCAAAATTCTTGTACAACTTCCGCACTTATCAAGCATGAACTGGAAGGGCTTGGTTGGCTCCCGGTCCAGCAGTTGGGCATGGTGTTCCAAGAAATGCAGCTGGTGTCAGCTTCCGCGCTGTGCCTTGGTTGCGTTATAGAGCAGCAGCTTCGAAGGAATCATATTCTTGATGATCTTGTTGCTGGATGTAGTGATCAGATTCATTTGGGGTTGCAAACTGCGAGGCCCCAAACCAGCTCCACATGAAGCGGGAACTGCTTGAGGGATCTTATTTGGCCAAGTACAAGGTCGCAAACAAGGCGCATCACATTTACAGAGCAGCCTCCCGCCTTTGGGCCGCAGGCATGCGTTTTGAAACAGCTTTACAAATTGTGCGCGAAGCATTTGATGCAGCGACATTCGAAGAATCCCCTTGACCATCATGCCAGGTGAATTGGCTAGCTGGCAAATATTACCAATCCTTTTGTAACAGCTGCTTTTTGATCAACAAGTTGAAACCTGATATCATATGATGTCAGATGATTGCAACGTACTTGCTAGATACAACGTGCAATGGGGTCATGGAAGGATTGGCTTCTTGTTGCCCACCAGTATGGCTTTGAAACCCAAACCCAGTGGTCTGATCTGCGCACGTCAAGTTGCCTACTGCAGCGCCCAGCCGACACAAAAACAATGACATGGTAGGCAGTCTTGATTGTGTAGGATCCAGAGCCCTGCTTACACGAATCCGGCCCTTCCAATGTTTCTTTTCAGGTGTGCCCCTTTCAATGTTGACATTTTTTCTGGATCATCCATCAGTGGAAGTTTTTTTTTGTAGAAACGAGGCTGGTTCTTACATAAAACATTGCTTTGAATTTCAAGGCTGTTTGTGTAGCTCTTTCAGGGACTGAGGTGGCTGAGGTGTGCAGGAATTTGGACCGGCTTGGCACCGACCCCTGAATATCTAAGCGCCAAGGAAAAAGTCAAAAAAATTTGGGTGCGGCATTACGTTTTAGGGGCTTGATTTCTTAGGACAAAGTTGTGTTGACCGAATGCATCCGAATGCCCTAAGTACACCTAAATTTTCAATTTGTGTCAAAACCAGCCCCGTTTCTACACAAAATATCTGTCAAAACCAGGGGCTGTGTGTGATGTTGCCAGGTGATGTTCACAAATTTTCCTTTCCAATCAGGCAACGATGTTTTCTGGATTCTTTTTGTGTAGAAACACGGTCAGTTTCGACACAAAAACCTTCTTGACTTTTGGTAACAAAGTTTTCCATTCAGGCAATGATGTTTTCTGGATACTTTTTGTGTAGAAACACGTTTGGTTTCTACACAAAACCTTATTGATTTTTGTTGGCATTTTTTCAGGCATCAATAATGCTTTTCTGGATCCTTTTTGTGTAGAACCACACCTGGTTTCTACACAGAACCTTCTTGATTTTTGTGCTGACATGGTTTTCCATTCAGGAAATTCAAGCGGCGATGTTTTCTGGGAGCTTTTTTGTGTAGAATCACGGCTTCCATGTTGGTTTTGCGATGTTGCCGGCACATGTGCTGCGCACACTTGGTGGTTTTACTTCATGGCCCAGCCAGGTGCACATTGATCCAAAGCTTCGTGTGGCGTGGAGCCAAAATTAGCGTTGAAATGATTGAATCGCAGTGCGTCCAAGGGTCAAACTTGGGTGATTCAAGTCAATCAGGAGTTTTGAGCTTTATTGCATTCTCCGCAGAAAACTATCATTCGGTGGGGGCCTCATTGTTCTCCTTGCTTCGCATGATAGTGGGTTTTTAGCTTCAAAGCTGTAACTCTCGGCGCGGTCACCGTAGCTGGGCAAAGTCTGGGCAACGTGGTTTAAGTTGCATCCCACGAGATGGGTAAAAGGAAATCAGCAGGTGGCTCAGAACCTGCGAAAGCCAAAGCCAAAGCAAAAGCCATCACAACAGATGACGTACCAAAGGAAGCATTGCAAATGCCGCATGTAAAGAAGTTTGAAGAATGGTTGTGTCTTGGCACGAGATGCAACCTTGTCGCCCTGCAGCTGTTGCTATCAGCAACTTTACTTTCCGTCCCCACAGCATTGTTCAGGTCCGGCGTGCTGTCACGCCACGTTGCCATTGACAAGTACTTCCAGCACAGATTTTCCGAAAAGAAGGTTCTGTGAGAACAGTGTCCGAGTTTTCGAGTGTCTGCCTGCGATCAGTTTTCAGGACGATCTGATTTCCTTTCTGAAATTCGTGGATACCCAGTTCCCTCCAGAGACTGGTGTGTTTGGCACCTAGCGGAGGCTGAATGACCACCTTGTGTAGGGTGCTTCACCTTGAGCGATCAAGGTCATATGTGACGGTGGAAGACATGAAGCGGCAGGGAGGGGTCTTCTTGAGACCGTGGCATCTGGTCTACACGCCAGAGTCGGGAGTCAAGGGGCTGGTCGAGCAGGAGTCTTGTTTGAATACATGTTTGGCTGAGTGGTGTTTATTGCAGGCGCTGCTTTTGATTTGTTCACGTCAGGATCTGCACCTTCAGTTGTGCCAGTTGGTGCTGGCACATGGGTTTCTTGAATGCCTTTATGGACACATAGTGGATGCATGGTGATGAATGTAGCAGGTAACCCACTGTAAAAACAGGTTTCCAACATTACTTGTCCTGCATCCCAGATTCACAACCGATGCCAACCTCGGTGGTGTGGAGAAATTATCCATATCAGAGATGCGGCCGGACATCGGCTGCAAACCG
Source organism: Breviolum minutum Mf 1.05b.01 (assembly GCA_000507305.1). NCBI lineage: Eukaryota > Dinophyceae > Suessiales > Symbiodiniaceae > Breviolum > Breviolum minutum. Next base: position 10,623 of record DF242924.1, on the reverse strand, counting down.
CCATTTGATTTGGCAAGTGGAGACGTTGCGCCTGACATGCCAACCCTGGTGAGTCCTTTGTCGTGTTTCATGGTGAAAGGATGGACACGCTCACTTTGCGCAATGACCATTATGCTTTGTGCATGGGAAGATTCTGACTTCAACGAGGCCAGGTCTTCTTTTTACAACCCGTTACATTGCAAATGCAGTAATGCTCAGTGATGAAAGAATTTTGTTATGTTGGCGGAGGCTTGGCCACAACAGCTGAAGAGGAGCCGATTGACAGCGACCAGGATGTCATGTCGCAGTTTGATTCTTTGATTGCACTTGCCCAGGAGCTTTCGTACCGTCCACGCAGCCGTGAATGTGGTGGCAGGAACGGACGACCCATCGGAGATCGTCCTGCAGAACAGGGGTATCTGGGCTTCGTTAATTAAGATGCTGGCGCTGCTACTGAGATGAATGGTTTTGGCCGGCTCCAAAGTTAAAGTTGCTTCATGTCTAAGCCAAGGCATTACGTTTGGCAGTGTTCGCAGACGTCCCAACGCGTTCAACCTGCTGAGACAACTTGAACTACTTGAGAAGATGAACCGCAGTACCGTGGGCGGCTTCGAGGCTATGATCAACATGTCAGTGCTGACCCATGCAGCCATGTTTTTTGAAGTTTTTCAGCTCGTGCTACAATCATTGAAACAAGGCTGTAACTCAAAAAACTAGGGGCTGTCTGGCCCACATGCTATAAATTGCAATGTTTTCTTATGACCGTACCAGCCGTACCATGCATTTTTTACATGCAAAACAAGCTAGTGCCTCCTCGCACTTTTTGGCTGGTTTGCTCTGAAAGCTGGAAGTCATACAAGTAAACATATCGGTTTCTATGCATCCATTTAAATGCCATGTAAAAACGGTGTTTGGATGATGCTACAAAAACATCCTTAGGGTCAGCGTTTCTTTCTTCAAATGTCGCGCTAATTACAGAGTTTTTTGGATGTTTTTGGCGCAACATATTTGCCAGTTGGCAACAGCAAGAACAACAACAACAACAAAAGCAACACAGTACAACAACAACAACAACAACAACAACAACAACAACAACNAAGAACAAGAAGAAGAAGAAGAAGAAGAAGAAGAAGAAGAAGAAGAAGAACTGCAACAAGAAGAAGAAGAAGAAGAAGAAAAAGAAGAAAAAGAAGAAGAAGAAGATCAACAGCAACAACAACAACAACTGCCTGTGCTTGTGACCTCGAAATAAACGTGTTTTTTCTTGTGGGTGGGTCCTGGTTGATCTTCCAACCCCAACTCCAAAAAACACAGTTCCATGCAGGAGGAAAACATCTTAAACATTTTTTTCTTTTTTTCTGAGTCGGGTAATTGGGGCTTGATCTCGGGATCAAGCTCCAAGAAAAGATCCAAAGCAGTTATCACCTTTTTCATGATCTGAGCTGCTTTTGGAGGCCTGGAGCAAAGCTTCAGATATTGCGGAAGCATATGCCATTGGGCCTAGCGAATCTGGTGCGGCCATCAATCTCCAGACCAACTGCGACAAACCAGTGGTGAATGGGCTTGCTGACTTGGTGAAGACACTTGTCTCTCAGGTTCATGTTTTGTTTCTTGAAGTCTTGGTTTGAAAGAAGTCTTGGTTTCTTTCTGATTTGATGAGGCAGTACTCTATGGGCAAGTTCGTGACACACGAAGCCCTGAGTTTGGGCTACTTCAACCGCAACTTTACAGGTGGAACAGGGCTCTTGCAAGCATGGTCGTTGGAACTGACAAACAGCCCGACATCCCTAGATTTTCTGATCCAGCGTTTGCGGACCGACTACGAGCGGTTGAATCCCAAAATGCGCCGAGCATACGGTGCCAAAGACATAGTGGCTTGGATTCAAATCAAACATTGACTCAGAGTTGAAAGTGTCTCCCAATTTGCTACCCAATGTTCTCGTTGAATTAATGTTTTTTCAAATCGTTCCAGGAGATCATGCAGCGAACTTCTACGGCCTTTGTGGCGTGCTATCAAGCCTTTTGTGCGAAGTATCCGTCGGAATTCACCAAGGCGGAAGAGCCAAGTATCTTCAAATCGTTCTTCTCCTAAACCTATGGATGTTTGGTTGTTTGCATAATAATGTTTGGTTGTTTTGCGAACACACCTGTTAATATTATTGAACTTCTTTGTGTGCATTTTTCTTCGATTTTTCATTGAGGTTCCTGCTGAAGCACTGCGACAATGACTTGTTGAACATGATCTCAGAGTCTGTCCCCCCAATTTGCTTGGAGAAGATCACTGCGTTCAGGTCATCAATTCAAACGTATGAGAAGAAGGCCCGGCTGTTGATGGCCAGCTGTTTTTTGTTTTGTATGTTTTGTGCTAACGGCAAGTGATGGTTCGCCTGCTGCGCTCAATCTGTGTTGCGTTGAGGTCGAGTCCGATCGGCAGACAGCGTCTGACAAGCTACTCGACGTAACTTAACCAAGATCTCACCCTGTACATTTGAGAGAGATATATATAGATCTCAAAATTTGTCAGCAGGAGTGCTCGTGTTTAAGATGTTTTCCTTCTAATACAATATTGAAATCATCCAGGGGCCGGCCCTGATTCGTTAAATGTCAGCACAGGAAAATATTTACTTGTATCTGGCAACTTGTGACTTGTTGCTGCTGCTACTTAAGGGCGGCGGCTGATCTTGCATCGGCTACCTATGCCCAAACCGAAAAAAAGGTAGACGCAGACCTGGCCAACATGAAAAAGTACATCGGGGATGCCCAGGACCATGCAAATCGGCAGGCCTTCAGACCTTCAATGAGCATTGGTCAAGCTGTCATTTTTGTGGGTCAGGCTACACCATGTCATCAATCAAGAAGACTGAGAATACATGTTTGTCATCTTTCCTTGGTTGGTGCAGGGAGCGCTGGACGTCAGATATTTGACCTCGAGGTATGAGAAGGGAAAGAAATGGGTCAGCGACTACATGCAGAAAAAACAGCGATTCCTTTCCATTCCAAAGAGCAATGCCCATGCTGACATTCTCTCCTGGCAACAAGGGGTCAACGGCGACAAGCTTCTCGGCCCATTCTTCTGTTCAATTGGCATGGATTCCTGCGCGTTTGTTTTTAGTTTCTGTTCCTGCGCTGATTCAATGATGAGGTACACTATCATGATTTTGGATTGCTCGCTCTATCCAGGAGGCGCTGTTGACATTGATCGAACATCTCTTGAGCAATAATACTTGATCCTTTTACATACCAGCCATTTGAATTGTTGGAGTTTTGAGTTTTAGCAGGCAAAGAACGGTTGCTTGAGATGGAAGAGGCAATCGAAACTGCGAAGAGCATTTGCAACTCAGATCCATCTGCAGTTTTGCTAGTGCTGCACCCGCTTGAGCATGCTTCCACGGACAAAGTGAATGTCACAAAGAATCGCCGAAACCTGGAAGACACTCTCATGGGGTTACTAGGCAGTCAAGAATTGGTAGGTGCAGTGGGAATTGGAAGAAACTTGTCTTTGACTTTTTCATAAAAAAGAGTTGACATCTAAGGACCTTTGAGTATTACGAGCTCACGCTGACCTTTACAGACTCCGGCCATGCCGGTGATCGCAGGAAGCGGTGCCAGTCTTGTTCCTTGTTTTGTAATGGGGAAGAATCCTGTTCGTGCAAAATAACGTTTTTTGGGACCTTGCGAAGTTGAAGGGCTTACTATTTGAAATTTGAGGTTGGCTTTGCTACAGCGGCATTCACAAGCAGTTTACGTTCTCAAGGTCGCGCTGCAGTTTGGGGACCCTGGGCCCAGTGGCCCGCTGCCGCGTTTCAGAGCTGTGGAGCGATGATCCTGATCAACCCTGCAGTCCTCCTCAACGAGCAACTGGTCAGTGGAAGAGTTCAGTGGAAAAGTTCAAGGTTACACACACGTTGCGTGTTGCGTTTGCCTTTCCTCAGGTACAACAACGTGGTGCTCTTGCGGCCTCTCAAATCCTGTCTGGGGTGATGGAAGGCTTAGAAGCCCGTGATTCCTCGCCAGTCTTTGTGATTGACTTGACAGCAAACAGGCAGGGTTCTTTCGGATTTGGAAACATTGGAAGCTTGTTGATTGAATCTTTTTGCATATGTAGTCCTTCTTGCCTGAGTTGAGGTGGATGGAGTGGGCACGCGGATGTTGGATTCACCAGAAGAAGTTTTTGGAGACCGATTCAGGTCTCAATTGGATGTGCACATCCTTTGGGTCACTCCATACAGGAGAAAGCGATGATTCGCGAGACTGGATGGCTGGTAACATCCATCAGGCCGGCTACATGCTTTGCTTCATGTCAGTTGGCAGGTGACAGTGAATGTTTGTGAATTTGTTACTTTGCAGGGGCTGTCGCAATTTTTCGCCTCGGGCTTCATGTGAGGACTTTTGGGATGGGAGCGCAGATGCTGGTCCAGCTCAGCGGCCTGCAGAACCATTTCAAGTTGCTGCCCCAACAATGCAGGTTTTGACTTTCGATGGTCAAAAGCTCCAGCACTTGGTCAGCAATCAGTTGGTTGAATCTGAAAGTGGAAGTTCTTGTAGCTGTGTCATTGAGTGGCTTTGTTTTATTATTTTAGTTGTTTGGGTTAATAAGTTGCATTGCCTGTCCATTGAGGCTGCCTCAGGGGTATGAGGTTATCCTTCCTGGAAAGAGCCAATCATTGGTGAAGCAAATTGAGGCTTTCAACGAGGGCCACAACACAAGGCTGTTGGCCAACAGTAACGCTGCCACCACAGGCTCACCTGCAACAAATCGTCAATCACCACAGCGACCTCCTAGAACGCGTTGTGAGCCTTCCTTTGAATCACCTGACATCCCGGTTGATTTTTGCAAGACTTGGACACCTGAGACTTCACTGCTTCAGAGTGAGCTGGAGGCCAAGGAGTGACTGGTCTCAGATTCAAGACTGCATGAACATGCCCAATAGCTTTCTTGAGATTGCACCAACAAATTACCATCATTTTTCAACAATAGCTTATGATCTGAAAGGTTGAATCCAGTCTATTGCTCCTTCCTTTCTGTGTTGATCTTTCTTTGCTGTCTGCAAGGTTTCTTTGCAGGGGCAAATGCCAAAGCAACGAGAATGTGGATGTGTGCATTCTGAAGACCACGCCCCTCGAGGTGTGGTTGCTGAATCATGCTGGCGCAGCTCAAAATATGAACGCTGGAGAACTGTTCGGCTTTGGATTGGGCACGTTCGTGGACAAAGCTGTGGCAGCAGCCAGAATTGGCCAGGGCAAAGCCATAGCATGGCTCATGGAGAGGGATCATTCCTTATTGGTCCATGTTGCAGACGGCACTAAAAAGTTGCGCTGCTTCGCCCAGATTGCTGCGTACACTGCGCAGAGACTTGGAGTGACAGAGCTCTCTGTGACGGATCACGATGTGAAGGTCAAACTTAAGGACTGCATGTGTTTGGTTCTTGGGGGATTGAGCTGATTGATGTGTTTGGCAAAAAAATGTCACAAAAACACGCAGCAAGTCACACAAGCCCACAAACACTAAAGGTACCATGTATTGAAAACATGAAGTCGATAGATTGGAACAGAGAAGTCATCTGAAGATTTCAAATGTTTGCTAAGCATTGTCGCTGTTGTCGTTGTGTTTGTGATTGTTGCATTGTTTGTTCTTTGTTGTCTATTTGCGATTTGACCCGGGCGAAAGTAGAGCGAAGAACAGTGAAACAAAAACTAATAAAGTTTGTAAGTTTGCAGTTTGCAAAATGGATCATGCAATTAGAACATGTGAATCGAACCCGTTCGCAGTCTTGACTTCGGATTTCAGATGCTGCTGTTGGTTTTGGATTGTCTCCGTTATTTTTTCGGGAGGTGCAAACATAGCCATTTGAAGTTAGGATTTCGATGTTTGGATTTCGGAATCTTTGCAATACTTTGCCAACGTTGGGATCTTGTATGTCATGGTAGCTCATTTTTTGAGACTGTCATGAACTTCGCAGGATGGGCAGCCTGCTCCATTTCGCTATGAAGTCACCCCGATGCAGAAGGTGAACACGTTTGAGCCTAAGGCTCTTCAACAAGGGGCAGACTGGATGGCGCTCCGCTACTCAGTGCTTGGAGCTGCAGCTGCTGATCGCTTTCATGAGTTGCCTTCTTCAAGCAATTGCTCTTTGCTTTGGGAGGCAGCTATATGTTGTGTTTCTTGTTGCTTGTTGCTGGAATTTGCTGACTTACTTTGACCCGCCTGTTTTGTTTGAGGTGGCGATCTCCTCTGGCCTTCCAGCAAACCTGACGCCACAGAAGCCCAAATACTGGTTGACGTGCCGAGTTTCTATCCCTCCAGCTACAGCTATCAAGTTGGTGTGATGATAGATTCTTTGATCGCAATTTCCATGGCACCAAGTGTTGCCATGTATGTTTTTGAACTTGAGCCCAAGTTGTATCTTGGCTATTTGCTTGCCACCCCTGCGCATGTCGATTGGACCGAAAGGGGTTGCAAAGGATGAGTCGCCCGATGCAAAATATCAGCATTAGTTTTGATTCTGACCTCATGATTAATGGGAGCCGGGATGAACTTGAATTGCGAATTCGCTTCTTGACGTGATAGTTTTCAGGATGTGGTAACTGTTCGTTCTGATTGAGATTGAAATTGTCGCGTTGGCTTTTCTAGGCTCATTGAATTTTCGGGTGGTTCGGATCTTAATGCTACCTTTTTTTGGGGTAGCGTCTGATTGGCGTCAGCGACTTGGCACCAGCATGGCTTTGGACGCAGTTGAAGAGTTGTCTGATGGCGGGGCCAGCCAGCAGGAAAGCAAGGAAGAAAGTGCAGCATCGAAGGCCAAAAGTAAGGCCAAAGCCAAAAGTAAGCCGAAGGCAAAAGGAAAAAGCAAAGTTGAAGGAAAGGGGAAAGCAGCAGCGAAAGAGAAGGCAGCAGCAGCGAAAGGGAAGGCAGCAGCATCTCCCAAGACTAAGACCGAAGAGAAACGAAAGGGTCATGGAGCTGAATCTGGAACTAAGGCTAAGGAAAAAGAAAAAGAAAAACAAGAGTCAGGACCAGAGACTACCGAGGTTGGAAAAAAGAAGCCTGCTGCTGCCCCGAAGAGTTTGAAACGCCCGTCAGCCAGCCCCGCCGAAGCTGTTGCCATCAAGGCAACAAAATACTTGTATCATGCAGAAAAGAAATGGGGAGTGAAATGCAACGGAAAAGAATATGCTACCGCAGGGATCCCAATTTTCCATCAACCACCACTAAGTTCTCAATATTTAGTGTGATGTTGCCGCTGTGAAGAATTTTTTTCATGATGTAGCTCCACCCATATCAACCAGTCAAACTCCGCTTTTCAAAGGTTCGACCAATTCCTGGAATAAGTGATGAGCGAATTGAAGAAATCGCTGTGACACGCTTAGCTTTAGATTTGCGGTTTAATCACCAATCATGATTCAAATTCCTCATGCTATCCTACGCTAAGAGAAAGTGTGAACACTTCCCAGGAAGCTGCAAGACAAGCGGTATCGGAAGGAACATCAAAGCCGGAAGTGAAAGCTTTGATTGTGAACCGGTGGTTTAGAAACTAGAGACATATTTTAAAACACTATGTGTACACTGTACACATCATGAGCTTTGATTCTGAAGCGTTCGGGTTGATTGATAGTTACTGAAAAATTCTGCAAGTTCACTTTTTTTTGCTAGACAACCATTTCCAATTCAAATGTCATTCAAGGCTTCTATGCGTGCTGCAGCTGAAGAAGCACTCGCGACCGCACCAGCAGCTGACTTGCCAGAGGACACGGACAAACATGATGCGATTGAAGAGGCCATTGAAGATCCCCAAGATGAAGGTGGGGAGGAAGAGAATGCCGATGATGATGACATATCGGTGGAGTAGGTTCGTCGTGCTGACACCCGGAGCTTTGACATGCGGCCCACTTGGTGGAAAAAAGATGTTTGCTGGAGCTAGCTCACTTGATCAGTGGGAGGCTGATGTTCCAACATTGGCTTCACGTATTTGTGTAGTTCTAAGTTTTTTCAGCCGTGGACCGTTTTCAACGCCCTTGTTTTGAGATCATGTGGATTCAGCTTTTTGAAGGCTCATCGCATAGCAAATGGGCCAGGGTTTTTGGATGCCCTTGAGGAAAAGGTATCCTTGGGTGCAATCCCGTCGCCGTAGTGGGATGAGCGACGCAAGTTCTCCTGGGGAAGGCGGGATTCAGTCCAACTTGTTTCATTGTTTTTTCATTGTTGTGACTGTTGTTCCATGGTTGGCCTACTTTTGTTTTGCCAGGCCCTCCTGAGCAACGGGACGAAATTTATCTCACGGAGCACGTTGAGGTCAGGGATTCGCAAACTTTGGAGGCAGTCTGAATTCTGGTGTTTCATGTTTGAGTGAGCTTTGAATCTGTGACAAAAAGTCTATGATGCAAATGTTCCTTTTGAATCTTGTTGGCTCGGTAGGCGCTCAGAGGGTATATCAATGATCCCGACTGCTTTCTGCTGCGTTACTACACCGTTGAATCCAAAAGTGCGCAACTTAGAACCTTATGTTTTGATGTTTTTGCGCATGGCCGTGGCAGTCTATGTCTCTTAGGCCAGTTGGTGATTGGAGATGAATATCGAGGGCCTGCGCTTATTTTTGGGCACGCGACTGCTCCTGACCAAAGCCTTCAAAACATGATAGCGATTCGCAACGTTGCATGTTTCCCCAATTTTGTGAGCACTTACTCATTGAAGCTGAGGGGACAACCGGTCCTGTTGGCGAAGCGGTGGTTCATTGATGATCAGCCCGAGATATGTTTGATTCCATCCCCGGGTGTCACAATTCTTGAGCATCCAGTTCCAGATATCTTGTTGGCTCATTTGCTTTCAACCCCAGTAATTCGGATTTCTGCGGCGAAGTTTCAAAGCATCAGTCAAGGGCTTCAAGCAAATCAAGCGGTTACGTGTTTCTTGGTTTTTCGGTGTTTTTGTTGCACAGTTCAAGCAAAACACAGGTGTTTATTTTGTGACATGTAATTCACTTTGAGTGTGACATCATTACGCAAACTGAAACAGAATCTGGTCCAAGGTTCTTTGGACGAAGGACTTTGTGTGTCATTGGACGATGCTGGCACCAAAGAGCAGCTTCTGTCTGTGATAGATGGCCCTTGCCCAGTAGATTTTTGATGTGAGACATGTTGTGACGACACGTTGCAACTTGTGCTGGCCCATGAAAAAACAATGCGCGGGGGTTCGCTCCGACTCAAGGGCATGGTGAACAATATTTGGTAAGTATACATACCAAATTTCAAAGTACCACAATTGTTTTACACTCAAACTTCACAACCAAATGCGGCGAAATCAAGCAACTGTAGATTTTTCAAGGTCCGCTCGAGGTTTCAGACAAATCAAAGGTTATAGTCAATTCATTTTTATCCGAACTGCATTGGTCCCGTAGGGAACCAATCTTTTTTATCTATGCAGCATCACATTGTATGCCTAAATAACAAATAGGATATGCAGCATGCGGGGCACACTTATTGCAATATATCTCAGGAAAAATATATTGTTTTGAACACAAAAGAAAACTTAACTTGGGGTTATTTTCCGATCCTTTGGCATAAATAGTGTAGCCATGGAAGACCAAGTAAAGCAATGCTATTTCTAGAAGAAACACACTGTATACTGTCGCGCTGATTGGGACCAATGGGGCCTGAGTTGGGTTCTCTAGACCGATGTGTGCTAGATTTACGCCAAATAGCCAAAATCTCCTTTAACGTTGCACGCGAGCGCCACTTTCTCGTCCACCGCCCCCCCCAACAGCAAAGACTTGGAACGGGGCAAGCCCCCAAGAAGCCACTACTTTAGTCTACTAGTTAGAGGCCATTTCAATTTCGAAGACTATGGCTTTGATTTGGTACTTATGTTGCTGAATTTAAACAGCGCATTTGGACTTGGAAGGGGGAGTCACAGCCCGGGTGCAGGGCCAGGAACAGGCCCCATTAACAGAGCCCATTCTTTAGTGAAATCGCAAAGCGAGAGTCTAGGCATTTGAAGGGGCAATTGTTATCGCCAAAAACATTTTTAGCCACACTGAGAGCAGCTCCAGAGTGGACACCTGCCTCCCCTAACTTCATGCTAAGCTACTGCCCTGACTTTGATCGAAAATCAAAGGGACAGGCAATCTTATAGTAACATGACAGCTTTCGGTTTGAAATGTTTGGCCGCAAGATGAAACAATATATGAGTGGCATCGACCGAGGGTTTCATAGAATGGCAACACCTCGGACTGGCCTGTCCAACATTAAGAGAATATCAAAGATCAATGATTGGGTCTTCAAAGTGAAAGTCGGTGCTGCAAACGCGCTCCACATGAAAGAGCTAAGGAAGATAGTAAAGGGTTAGTTCATGAGTGACAAACCTCAAGCCCCCAGATGTGGACCAAGCCCCCAGACAAAGGGAAAAAATCTTTACTCCGGCTGGGAAATCTTTACATGGCTTTTCCCTTCAATGGCATCCCAAGCGCCTGACCCTCTCCCTACTCCTGCCGATGCCTCTCCTGCCACGCCAGACATGCCATTTCAGGCTTTGGTTGACCGCTTCGTCGATCTCGACAGCACTTTCGCTGATGCCCGTAAAATGAGTCAGCCGCAAATTGCCCCTGAACCTGTTGATCACCTTGCTTATCTCCCTGCTCCCTCTCCCTCGTC
>DF242923.1:33902-48916 GCA_000507305.1 Breviolum minutum Mf 1.05b.01 | reverse complement strand
GAAAAAAAGAAATATGAAATGATAAGTGATGTTATGGCAACTCCACGAAATAAATCATCTTCATGGACGGAAGATTTAGACTAAAAAGTTTTATAAAAGTTTTTAAAAAATATCTAGTTTTATAATATGACCATGGATGTGGATGAAGAAAACATTAGTGATGCTAATTTAAAAAAACTTACTGAAATTACTAACAAGTTGAATAGATGCAACAAAAATATCAAATTAGTTTTAGAGTTGTTGGAGAAATTGAGTAAAGCAAGTGAAACTAAAACAGAGTATAAACCTATGGATGAAACAACTTATAAAAATAAAAGAGCAGTGTATTTAACAAAATTGAATAATAAAGAAATCAGAAATCCCAAAATCCAAACACTCAATCATTATAAGATAGATTATGATGAAGACACTGAAACTTATTCCTAACATACTTAAAGAAATATCCGTATAAATCAATATAAATCAATATGGAAGTTGAAACGATAGAAAGACAAAAGCAAAGTTTTCAAAAAGGCAAAATATACATAATCAGAAATAGAATAAATGACCTAGTATATATTGGAAGCACATGCCAGAGTTTAGCACAAAGAATGGTTCAACACAGAAGAGATATGAATGTCAAGAGATGTCAAGATTGGAAACTATATCAATTGATGAAAGAATTACATAAAGAAAACTTTTACATAGAACTATTGGAAAACTACCCATGCAATAGGAAAGATGAACTCAACAAAAGAGAGGGTGAATTCATTAGAAAATACCAAAGTCAATTGAACAAAAGAATTGAAGGCAGAACACCAAAAGAATACAGAGAAGAACACAAAGAAGAAGCAACACAATATCACAAAGAATACCAGCAGAACAATAAAGAAAAACTTCTAGAATATCAGAAGGAATACCGAGAAAAAAACAAAGACAAAGCAAGAGAATACAACAAGGATTACCAACAGAAAAACAAGGAAAGATTGACAGAATATAGTAAAGAATACAGAGAGACCCACAAAGAACAAATATCACAATGTAAGTCAAAAATATATGAAAAAAACAAAGACAAATATTCAGAATATAAAAAACAATACCGCCAACAGAACAAAGATAAAATAGCAGAAAGAGACAAGAAATATCGTGAATTAATTGAAGAATGTGAGGTGTGCAAATGCCAATACAAAAAATGCCACAGGTCAGACCATATCAAATCTAAAAAGCATATCAACAATCTAAATAAACAACAAATAATGTGTGATGAAGATTTACCTTGAATACCTTGATACATTTATTTTAACTAATTAATGTATCAATGTTTTTTACTAACCTATTTTCTATGAGAGACCTTGGGGGTATGTTGCCTGACATGATATGTTAAGAAAAATGTTAATATGATTTTGGGGAAAAATGTGTTTATGTAATGATGAAATATTTTGGGGGAAAATCGTGTCAGGCAACCTACCCCCAAGGCTCTCCACTACTGTAACATATCCCACCTTGGGAAGTTCGGAAAATCATCGACTCAAAAGGGTCTTGGGAAAGAGATAAAGTTAGTTCCCAGGGAGGATAATTATGATTTTTATTCAAAACAAAAGGGGGGGGCAGGGATTATGAAAGTAAGAAATACCCAACAAAAACAGGGGTAAATGTTTATTTATTTATCACCCCAATGAGGTTTGCTGTGTTCTCTTGTTTCCTTTCTTTCGACTCCCATGAATCATGCAGTTTTTATTGATCGGATCTGCGATCAAACAACAATGATTGGTCATGCAGGATTTTTTGCCTTCCTAAACCTCATGTGTTTCTTGGAAACACTTCACGTCTCATTGACAAAGCCACACGTGCGTACCCAACTTCACAAAAAAAAACACAACAAAACAACAGAAAACGTATCTGGAAAATCCAAGCAAAGAGATATATAGATCAAACATAGATATTGATATTCTTAGTAATTAGTTCTGACACATGATCTACAATGACTTATGCTGAATCACACGCTTAATCTGATATAAATAAATTACTTTATGTAAAGATGCATTCACATTCTGCTCAAACGCACCCTTGTCTGATTCACCAAGCACCCCCTCCCCCCCTGCCAACCAAAAAAAATCACAGCAATTTTCAGGTTTTCTTGGTGTCATTTTACCAGCAAAAAAAACATCAGCAACAGATGAGGTCAGGAATTTTGTTGGCAAATATTCTATAATACCTTTATGGTTGTACTAAAATGGTGGGTTTCCCCAACAAACCCATGGGGTTTTCCTATTAAAATGATCAAAACTTGGGGTGTGAAATGGGGGTACCACAATTTTAGGAAACCCCCATATTACACCTGAATTAAGGTATGTTTGGGGAAAGAATTCCCTGATCCCATCACCCCCATTTCATTTCCCGGTGGTAATTTGGAGCCCGGGAGATCGGCCTTTTGCTTGGCTTCCGTCGCCCATCTCAAGAGCCGTTGCAGTTGATCCTCGTTTTCCGGCTGATACAAGCGTCCTTAGCGAAAGCAAGCACAACTTTTAACCCCGAATTGCTCCAAAAGCAACAAAAACAAACAGAAAGACGTAAGGAAGCAGGTAGGGGGGTTGTGTGTTTGCTTGTGTCTTGTGTTGTGTGTTGTGGGCGTGTGTGTTTTTGTATTGTTTAATCTTCAAAATCTTCGATGGTTTCAGACAGCAATGAGCTTCTTTCCACATGACCAATAAAAAGTGCAAGCCGCACAATGGGCATCTTTCCAAATTTGGAGGTCTTACACCCTGTGTTACAATGGAAAATGACCTCAACGCTTGCTTAAAGAAAAAAAATCCTCCTGGAGGGAACCGTTTGTCCCACTGAAGTATGCGATTTTCCATGCTTGTTTGTCTTAGGAGAGTAGAAATCCCAAAACTCGGTTTTTGATCTCCACGTACTTCACCAAATGGGTGTTTCCAAAAATAGGGGTACCCCAAAATGGATGGTTTATAATGGAAAACCCTATTAAAATGAATGATTTTGGGGGTACCATTATTTCCGGAAACATCCAAATGGGAAGTCAAACTTCTAAACATCTCTTCCGGTTGCCCAACTTGATGACTTGATACCCTCCCTGAAACTAACAGTGGACCCGCACCCAAGTATTGGTTGGTTGGAAGACGATCCATTCCTTTTTTGGGAAGGCCCATTTTGATAGTTGCAGGGAAGGTAGATGATCTCTTCTTTTTGCGAGCGTTTTTGGTGAAATCATTTGAAATCACCCAATTTTTCACGGCTTTCGACAGCGTCAAAGGGGTATTTTTTCCGTTCAGTGGTGGGTCATCGGGTCATCCAAAAACACCTTTGGCGACGCTGACTTCCCAAGGTCTTTTGTTGATTAAAAAAATATCACTCGAATTCCCATACCATCCATGTATAATATATTTACCTACGTTTACCATAAAATTCAACCATTCATGTAGGTAAATATGCCATACATGGATGGTATGGGATTGGATCTTGCAGGGTTGGATTCAACAATCAGTGGCGATCGCAACTCGGATGTAGTATGGATTCCAAGGGGGTTGAGATTGCCCTAACTAATCAAATTCCAGGAAGCATGCCCAACCACTTTGGAAAGGGGACATGTTGGTTCCAGGGGTCCAGCAACATGTAATTTCAAAAATCCAATTTAAAGGGATGAAACATCTCTGAGAGTGTGCAAGGGTCTGGAAGAATACATCATATTCAAAGGTAATTTTGTACTAAGAAATCCAACAGGACCCAGTGAATGGACCCCTAAACCTGAGTATCTAATAGCTCTTGCACCTTACCTAGGGGTCCATTGGTAAGGTCCAGTTTGATTTTTGATGGATTTGTACTAATTCGTACTAAACCTCCTATGAGGTGCTGTGAACAATCTATTGCAAGTCTCTAGGGGGTTATAAGTTATAAGTCTTGTTCGGGCATCCTGGTCCTTGTTTTTATACTGTTGATACCAATTCCTACCTAGAACCCAAACGACCTTTATTATTGAAGGTCAACCCTCCTAAAACGAGGCCTTTTCCAATGAAAACAAGGGTCATTTGAATGTTTTTTTTTCTGCACGCGATTGAAGGTTATCCTGGGGGGGGGTCAGGGGAGGGGGAGCGGCCATTTTCCTCATCTTGAGCCAAGTATCTGGTTGTTACTCCCTGAGTGCCACTCCAATTGACCATCTCCACAGATTGCCTTACCAAAAACAAACATGACTATACAGCATACATCCTGAGTTCCAAGTGGAAAAACAAAAAAAACGGAAAACTGAAAAAAGAAAACAACCGTGGGGGATAAACTCAACTGGTGGGTGGTTTCAACAGATCTGAAAAATATTAGTCAAATTAGATCATTTCCCCAGGGCTCGGGGTGAAAATTTAAGAATGTTTGAAACCACCACCCAGTCAACATTTCCCTACTGTTGATGGAAGAAATCCTGCACCACCTGGGATGTAAAAATCATGTAAATAATGGGATATTTACCATATCAACTGGTGCAGGNATGTAAATAATGGGATATTTACCATATCAACTGGTGCAGGTACTAATTCCGTTGAGGATTTGGCTTTTTCTGAATTGAGTTTGAAACACATGAAAAGTCACGCAAAAAAAAAACCTAAGAATTCAGAGACGTCTTGCATTGAAGTGTAGAAACATCATGTTCAGGGACATTGGGGGCGTTTGATACTTATGCTTTTTAGTTTGCTGGCTCAAGATGGATGATTCGCCCCCCCAAAGTTCTCACGCCGTTGCTAGTCGCAGTTCGCAAGCTGCTGTTCCGATTTTCACTTGGGTGCGAAGGAAACAGCACTATGTATCATTGGATGTGCGGTCAGCTGGTAGTGATGATAGTCTAATCGCTGCTGACTTGGTTCCTCCAGTGGGTGCTTGTCAAAGCCGTGGTCTTAGATCAGGCGTTGCGTTGCCACTGGAAGATCATCATACTTTAGAAAATGAAATCCTAGACGGGCTAACATTTCTGGTAACAAGTGGAAAAGCTGCAGGGCAAACGTATACCATTCAGCAGACACTTGCACTGACCCGTTTATTTCTCAGGTTTTTTCTGATGATGCACGTACCCAAAAAACATGTAGTCGTATGTGATATTTGTTTGGCGTGACCTTGACTTTTCAGTGTGTACTGAGCGCTTTGTTTCCGATCTTCTGTTGTTGTTGAGAATTTCCTGGAGGTTATGTTGGTTTGATTTTCCGTCACATGGGATGCCAATTCATTCTCGAGGATTGAGCATGCAGTTGGACGCAAGATGTTATTTGGACAACCGCACTTGGGTCGCCACAAGATTCACGTTTTCGCCAGCGGTAGCCAAAGCACTCGCACCCAAAGCCAGATATCCTTGACGAGTCATGAGAGCACCCCGCTATCAAGCCAGGTTGTGACCGTGCCACAGATCCAGACGGTCCAGATGAATGAACCAGTGAATCTTGCTTTGCAGGTTTTGAAAAACTATGTGGAAGCAAGCACTACTGCTATACCTGATGGACGTTCGTCTGCTCTTGAAGCTTTAGATCAAATCAGAGCATACCTGACAGCCACTCTGGTGAAACATGATACATGGATTTTAGTTTTGGATCATTTGGATCATTGAAAGGGCTACCGCCCATGCCGCCAACGTAAGAATAATATTGTAAACGGAAGTCGAAGAAGTCAGTTCAAAGTTCAAAGTGTATCCTTTGCATTGGTGAGTGGGGGGGGGTCAAGTGATGCCTTATCAAAAACCAACACTCGAGGCCACTGCTGGGTTGGCTTCACGACCAAAGGGTGGCGTCACCTATTCTCCACATTACCTCTTGGACAGTGTGCTCTTGTCTGATCGATTGCTGGTCAAAGACGATCTGCAAGATACCATCAAAGAGCAACTGGGCACATATGAAACATATTTTGGAATTTTGGTGGGCAATGGGAGCCACACTTTTCAAGCATCATTTGTTTTACGTCTACATGTTCATGCATTTGAGAACCATAGATAGATTTAGGCCAGAAAGAGAGAGAGGTAGATAGACAAGTAGTTAGGTGCAAGCATGCATGCATCACATTCATGAATACAAACTACTCAGGATAATCAATAAAACAAATGTGAACAAACATGATTAGGTCCTTCAGGCTGCTGTTGTCTCCTGAATTGGTGGCGCACATCATGGAGCAGAATCCAGCGTTTCCGAAAAAAAGCGCAAT
Source organism: Breviolum minutum Mf 1.05b.01 (assembly GCA_000507305.1). NCBI lineage: Eukaryota > Dinophyceae > Suessiales > Symbiodiniaceae > Breviolum > Breviolum minutum. The sequence goes on along the minus strand of DF242923.1, from coordinate 42,751 downwards.
TTATGACTACCGGGTGACCTTAGACCTAGCCACAATGTTGTTTGCCCGGGGGTGCTATTTTTCCTTGCGCGAAGAGTGGTGGGTCCACATTCGGCTAGACGCAAGTCCTCAGTTCGGACGGGACTACTTCATGGGAGAAGTAGATGCGGTATATCCTAAGGACGTCAAAGACTTTGCTAGTCTTGAAAAGGAAAAGCTTGTCACCAGGATGTTGCCTGGTCAGTGTCTAGGGGCCAGAGCAACTGGCTTGGCTGTCAAGACGAGGAAGTTGCTTCACATGCTAGCGCTTGAGTCGCAGCACTTGGCAGGGACACTTTCGCGATGTTGTTCATATTTGAGTGACTTTGGCGTGGAGCATGGCATCGCTCAGGCCCCAGCCTCTATGCTCAAAGCCGCTTTGAATGAGATGTCAGTCCTAGTTTGAAGTTTGAAGTTTAGCAGGACACAGGAGATTCTCATCGTGCCACTGTTCGCTATAGGAATTCTCATTGGTGTTTCTGGATTCATCTGATTTTGTTGGTTGAATGTTTAGGGACGCTAGATGCAAGTGTAGTGCGTTGCGTTTTGATTGGTTGACCGTTGACCTTGCAACTCAGGACCTCAAGTCAGAGTTCAACTATGAGACTTTGCTGGGGATGGCATTGTTCATACCAGATGGCGACCATGCCCTGCACCATGTGTCTTGCTTGTCAATCTCACACTAAGACTTGAGGGTTTTTGGCCATGTGCCGACATTGGTTCTATTTGAATTGAAAAGAAAATATATTTGCATTTGAAGCTCACCAATCATTTTATATGTACAGAGTTTTTGGGGTGGAAAACCCGGGCCAGAGATGTTGGTGTTTTTGAAACGTTTGCATGACTTATGGGTTTTGATGGCAAGTTATTGATAGCCAGCTAGACGCATTTCAAAGATAAAGGATTTGTCATTGTCTTCCTAACATTTCATGTGTGTGGTATTTCCTCACGGAGATTGCAAAACGAAAACACAACCATTCCAATTGCATTTAATTTTGGCCCAATTCTATGTATCTGAGTCGGAACCGTTGACAATAATGGCGGCTGCAGCCACAGCTTCAGTTGCATTAAATATTCATGGATCTTTGCTTGACGGAAGAAGTGCACATGTAGTTGTGCACCCCAAAAACTCATGTTGGGATCTGCAGCGCGCTCTGCAAGAAAGTTTGGGAACAGTGATTGGACGAATGGTGTTTCAAGGATCAGCCATTCGAGTTTTGACTGTTTCTTTGGAGGACATGAAATTTTCTGACGGGGACCACATCACTTGTTTGAAACAAGGCATTGAAGTTTTTAGCCGGTTTTGGTCCCTCAATACTGTGGCAGTGGAAAATGGATCCATTGCCTACATTTGTACACCTGGGATGACAAACCCCCATCCTGAAACCGAATCCTCACAATGCGTGCATTCAGTTGCAATGACAAACACATCAATTGCAGTATTGACTACACGTGGTTCGGTTCTGACTTGGGGCGAGTCGGATACAGGTGGTGACAGCGCACCGGTTCAAAATCAATTGAAAAATAGGGTCCGGTTCATCACATCAACAGAGACGGCATTCTGCGCACTGTTGAGCACAAAACGCATTGTGACATGGCCAGCTACTTCTATTAGTGGTGGCAACAGTTCCGCAGTTGAGTTTCTTGGATTTTCTTGGCTGGTTTTTGTTTTTTTGAAGAAATTAGCTTATCTGATGTTTGCCTGTCGACTGTGGACATACTGTATGTCTTCCATGTCCAAGGCATTGCCTCAAGAACGTCAGTTTGTTGGTGGCCGCCAACCTCGCATTCTGTTGTATTTTTCCGAATGGGCAAACATGCGTGTGGGGCAATGACCGTGGAGACAGTATTTCATCAACCCCACGTTCTGGAGCGTTGGTGATGCAAAACCTTGCAACAAACGTGGTGGATTTATGTGGTGTAAACCAGGCCACATTCCTAGCGTTAGTGAATGATGGGAGGGTGTTGGTTTGGGATGCAGAACAATATCATGAAGTGCTGGAAAGCTTCCGGTTCTTGGATCTTAGAGGGGTCTTCGTCACACAGCTGGTCACCAACTTCTTTGCTGCTTGTGCCATCAGCAAAGAAGGTGCAATACATGTTTGGGGGTGCAATGGCAATGTGGGGGGAAAATCTTCTCAGGATGCTACTTGTCTGGAAGTCTAATCTCGATGTCTGTCACTCTGAGTTTTTATCAGCAGATTATAAATGAGTTTAGTTTGATTTTTTATATGCAATGATATGTCAACATGATATATCATAAATCAGTGTCATTGTCATCCTATAATTCAATCAATCAATCAATCAATCAATCAATCAATACTCAATATTATTTACCGATATGGATACATTGACCATAGACTGACTGGCTGACAGACTGTTGACTCTTGACTACCTGAGGTTGAAAATGCAGTCAAGCAAACACCGGTGACCGCAGTGGTTGCTTCCAACGCAGCTTTTGCTGCATTGTTGGCTGATGGATCCGTGGTGTCGTGGGGCAACGAAGATTGTGGAGGGGACAGCTCATCAGTTTCAAGTCAGCTTTATGACATAGTTCATATTGCTGGCAGCTTTTGTAATTTTGCGGCCATTAGATCAGATGGTGTTGTGACCAGCTGGGGGAAGCATATCTTTAGAGGTCCAACAAGACTTTATGGTGTCAGTAAATTTGTGGGAACTGGTCGCGGTTTTGTTTGCGTCCATGAAAATTCAAGCATCACCGCTTGGCCAAGCCGTGATTTTATGGAGAGGCGGATGATGCATTAGTAAATAGAATGAAGCGTGTTGTGTGGTGTGGTTCAATGTGACGCCATGACGCATGCGACATGCGGTGTAAAAGAATCAGCCGCAGCCGTTCTTCCGTGCAGTATTCAGACAGTTTCACCAGCTTCAGCTTCAGGCTTCAGACCAGTTGTTGTTACGCCGAACTACCAACTTGCAACTGTTTTTTTTTTCGCGGTTTGCTTCAACCTCTAGTTTCCAGTTCACTTCACACTGTAGGTGATGGAAGCTTTGGAGATGTATTTCGACTGGGGCGACTTCTTCCAACCACGCCTCCACAGTATAAGCCTCTTCTTCAACAACCACAGCCGTTGCATGAGATTCAGCAATGTTTGCATCTTACATAATGGGAAGATAGCGGACCACTCGCTCAAGGCATCATTCGTGTCCATGTTTTCGAGCACCTGCCCGCAGTTGCTCAGTCACAGATGGCAGTACGTGTGTCTTGGCCTACCACTGTGCGTGTCCACCGTGGCCGCTCAAAAGCAGTCAAACTAAAGTGTTCGTTTGTTCAGTTTTTTCGTTAGCAGTATGTGAAGGCTAGTGTTGGCATTGCTGCTTGTTGTTTGTTGTACGGGGCCCAGGGTCGTCCAAACAAAGGTACCATACCTTGAAATGGGTCATGGTGAGGAAGGAGGCGTTCCAGTACCTTATGACAGACCATGAGCTTACTGCTTCTGAGTGGAATCTGCTCCTTTCCATTATTGATCCCACACGTCCAGAAAGCGTACACTTCTGGGCCGCAGCGCAGTTGATCCACTGTCTGAGTGAATGGGGGGTCAGTGTCAGTTGCTGGCTCCACCAGTGCCGTTGCGCGCACGCCACCAAAAAGGATGCAGAGTCATGTCATTTGAAAGGACGCAATGGTGCGGCGCTCGCTGCTGGTCATTGGAAGCAGTTTCTGTTAGATTTGGATGCGGTGAAGCCATCTGCAGAAGCTCTCCTTTCATTGAGGACCTTGGAAAAACTGCCGCTTTGCTGCAACTAAGATCAAGTCCGGGTCTTGCAGGGCAGTGTAGGAAAGCGCGGCCAAGAGTGTCCAAAAAGAGATTTTAGAGATGTGTTTGTTTTGCTGCGGGTGGCACCACTCTCATTCTGAAGCGTGTTTGTTGCTCACCACAAGCCACCGTCAACCATAGTAACTATATAGCAAAGAATTGTTTCCGTTCGCTACGAGCAGCCGAGGAAGGGAACTGACGTGGTGAAAGATCTCTTGCATTCATTTCAAGCTTGCAAAGCGCAAATGGATTTTCGAGGACGTCAAGCCTGGGCATTCTGGAGTGATTTTCCTTATGTCATGCTTTCTATTGGGCATTTTATGCTTGATCCCGCCGTGTCAGAAGATGTGTGCAGAGAACGAGCTGCGCAGCTTGTGCAGAAATATGATAGATCACCATCCAGAAGTTCTCTGGGCCTTGTGACATGGCGTTTTTTTGGCCAGAAGGACAATCGCAAAGCCATAATCGACTGGTCTGTGAACAAGACAGAGCTCAACCCAGGGGTGAGAAGCAGATTGATGGGCTACATCACCGCCCTTGTTGCAGCTTGAAATCTTTTTTTTAAAGTGGGCTGCAAACGCAACACATTCAACATGCCCCAACACACCGTCCTGCAAACTCTGAGGTAATGCAGCGCCTTGAAGGGCGCCATCACCTGGTTCATATCTCTCAAGAACGAGGTCGTGCACAGCAACCAGCGTCACTAATGGCATCACTGAGGCAGGCAAGACATCCCGATTTGAGACTTCAGGAGACGTGAGACCATGGGATGTATGGTTTTAGAGGCAGCGCCAATAATAATACAAATGAAAAACATGATCTATTGAATCTATTGTGTTACTAAAATTATTCTATGGATTGATATGGTTGATGATGATAATCAAAATGGGCCAGCTTTATGAAGATTCATGTGCTTTGTGAGTCAGCATGAGTGGCGGTGCACATTGGTTGAGTGCCCGGATCAGGAGTTCAGAGATCAGTTGCCTCAATTGCTGGTCAGCTTTCACCAGCTCATTACTGACTCATGGTCTACCCGTCGTGAACTTTTACAAAAGGTGTATGGGTACGGGCTGGAGCAACTTCACCCAGATTGCCGCGCAGAGGAAACAATTCTAGCCAACTGGAAATCAGATCACGCATTGCAAAATCCGGTACCTAGTTAAGCAAACTCATGTTGCCCATGTTGCGTCGCCAATCAATGAAATTCCAGTCTGTGATGATATACAAGAATCATGTTGCGCTGCCAACTAATTGTCAGGCAGATCCGAATCAGCTGGAGCATCTGAGCGTTGTCTTTGGAGACACCAAACCTGAAGATATTTTTGCTTTGCCAACGTCATCCCGCCGACGCGGGGATACCATTGAATACATTGTCTTCAGGGTTGTTGCGTTGAAACCTGGAAACAGACAGTACTTACAAAGAGCTTCTGGTTTGTCCAAAGATGTTCCCAGGCTGTTCACTATTTTTTTTGCTTTTTTGATTGAAAGTCAGAGGTGTTGCTGGTTGTGCCTTGCTTCAACTTCCACACGTTTTCTTGCTTGTCTAACAAGGTCTGGCGCCAGTCCATTGCACTTGACGTCTTGGGGACTTGCCGATCTGACGCACACAGTGCAGACTCTTTCTCTCTGGCTCCATTCACGTCATTTTCATCCCACATTGAACCGATGGCATACAACGATTTCTTTGACAAGGGGCGATGGAAGAAACTGGTGAAGTTTACTAAGGCCAAGAAGCTTTGGCTTCACCGGCAGTCGACAAACATTCAGCATAGTTTCGCAATGATCTCATCAATAATGGCAGTTGCGTGTGGTGTGTGTGTAGGCAGGCAAGTCTTTGGTTTTGTAGGTTGCCGTTGTGACATTAGCTGAAGGTGGAACCAGCACTCCAATTTGACACATCAGTGCTGTACGAGAAAGATGACGGCGAAGAATCAGCATCTCTTGCAGCCCTGGCAGCTGAACCCGTGTGTCTGCAAGCAGTTCAAAATGGTGGCGTGATTCCCACTTCCTGTTCCGGGGAGGTAATGAAATTTCTTTCAGGGATGGGTTTGGTTCAAAAATTTGATTCTCCGGCTTTATCCAAGTACTTTGACGTGTTTTTGTTTTTTTTCGTACAACCTATTCAGCCAACCTGCTCGACCAAACTGCTCGACCAATCTCATAGGCATTGTATACATATTTTCATGTTTGCAAGTTGCATTGCTGAGGAAGATGGATCCAGTGTTTTGGTTCGTGAATGCTTGCGCTACGGGTCTGTCTGCGAAGGGCCTCAGCTAGAAATATCAACTCGCTCAGACGTGAGCAAAATGTCTACATTGGAGCTGAGGGAGGACATGAAAGCCCATGGGTGGTCCCTCGTAGAAGGATCCAAGAGTGCATCTGTGGCAGAGAGACGCGCTCTCCAGAAAGGTAGTAAGAAATATTATGTCGCCGGGCTTGAAACCTTTTCCTGTAGAAACCTGCACTGGCTCATAACTGCGGGTTAGCTGTAGATCATTTTTTTTTGATTGAAACTTTTGACTCAACGTCTTCACTCCTCCCTTGTCAGTATCCACGCGACAACCAAGGAACTTTTGAAGCATTTCGAATCAAACCTGACGGATCTGGAAGATGTTGGTTGGTTCAAGCACAATCAATCCGATCGGTATCTTGATGCAATCTCCTTCGCAATTTTCAGCCATCCCGATCAACTATTTTTCGTTCCCCCCGGCAAACCTGCTGAATTCTATGTGAGTCTTTGCAAATTTCTGGCAGGTGGGGCCGGACAAGCAATTATAAATAGCACGTTCAAACTTTCAAAGTCAGAAAGCCAGGGCCAGTTTTCCAGTCGATGTCTCTGAATTGATACGCAGGAGAAGCTTCTGACCCCAGAGATCCAGAAGCAATAGATGTTCAACCGAAAAAGCGTCGAAGAAGGCAGCGGCAGTGGCAGCAGTGGAGTACATAACAAAAGGATGCTAGCAATAGCAAACATCACCACAAGCAGATCTGTATTTTCCATTTTAGGTTCATGGTGCATGTTTTTTTGCCTTTGGGTTCATCCTAATGTATTTATCCCGCAGCTGTGTGCCCAGGGAACGTGTGCGTGAACAACGAGAACCTCAATTTGGCCTACGCCCAAACATCACCATTCTTGAGATATCGTCAGGTGATGAAGGACCAGCAAATATGGTTCCCAGCCCTGAAACGACAGTGGAACTGTCAAAGGTTACAGAAAACCACGCAGACTCCCAACCAGAGCTTGCTAGCTATTGGGAGCATATTTCAGCGGAAGCAGAAGCATTCAATGCAGAAGAAGGCAACGATGATATTACTTGATTTACTTGATAACATGTCATCCAAAAATTAAAAGGTTAAACAGTTGAACATGCCAGATCAGAGAGAAGTGGTGAAAAAGCAGTTGCACAACCAGTTTACACTTAAAATGACCGAGTTTGCCTTCAGGTGGTGGCAGTGAAAGTGACCGTGGTCCTGGATTTCTACCTCCGCAAGAACAGCCCTCCCAAGCGGCTGAAGTCCAAGCTCCAGCCAGACAGGAGCCTGAACCTGTCGAAGCTCCAGCCAGACAGGAGCCTGAACCTGTGGGACCACCGCAGTTGACAATCCCAGACATCCCATGGGACACACTTTTTCCACCAACGAATGATTATCGCAAAGCGATAGTGGAGAAAGCGTTGCCCCATCTTGTGCCGTTACTCCTAAGGCGTGACAGGCTTGCCCCCAGAGAGTTGACCAACAAGGCACTTGAAGAGTGTGACCGTTGTGGACATAGATTTTGGGGACGTTTTGACGTATACACTCGAAAACGAAGCGTATGCGATGCCATTTTGTCTCACTACTTTACGGAGCTAGAGGAGTATCTTGTCACGCACAGGGTTTGAAAAATGAAAGGTTGTTTTCCGCTTTCCATTTTGCTACTACCGCAAGCGGTGCAAAAGCGAGAAAAATACTAGACAACGCTCCTCCTTATGCTTGCATTGTGTAGCTACACTGTTCATCCACCCCTTGGATTTAAACATGTTACAAACATTTGCAAATTGAACAGTTGCGAAGCAAAATACAGCGCAGAAGAGAACTTTTATTGGTAGGCTGTTGGGAGCATTGTTTGTGAAGTAACATAATGGTGTGACTCAGAAAAAAGACGGACAGTTGAGCGTCAACATTCAGGCATGTCAGACGTGCTTTGCTGTTGTTTTTTCGATGGCTCGGAGTTGTACCATGGATGATGATGGATGATCATCCTCCAGCTTCAGCTTTGGAGAGGGCATCCATGCCTTCAAGCATGAAGAGGCTGGTTTTGGTTTCTGCTCACGGAATGTGTTTTACCTTCCAGACTGTTTGATGAAGTCTTGTCGGAGGCCCAGTGCAAATCATGGTGCCAGTGCAGTGCTTGGAGATCTTGGCAGGTGCGGTTTATGGGCAGTTCCTGCGGGTTTTTGTGTATTTCATTGCTTTGTGCCCTTTCAACGCTAGGCCTGGCAATCCTTTGCAGCCTGGACAGGGCTCTGACAAAAGGCTGGGGCCTGGGGCTCCATTTCAATATCAACATAGTCTTTTCAGCTTGCAGAGAAGATATTGAGACCATGCCATGATGTGTTTGCATTTCATTTCTATATTCCTTGTTTGTTTACAAATCGATCATTGAAACCGTCTTCGGCTCTGACAGGCAGAAAAAGAATTCGGTTCAGAAGAGGAAGAGGCGTTAGGGGTGTTTCTGGCAAAACACAACAAAACAGTGAAGTTGGTCCTGCCAATATCTTTATTGTATTTTTTCCGCTTGCTGAGAAGATACTGTGGCTCCATGATGTCTTTGCGTGGCGTAGCTGATGGTATTTCAATTTCAATGTTTGTTTGTTTGTTTGTTTGTTTGTTTGTTTGTTTGTTTGTTTGTTTGTTTGTTTGTTTGTTTGTTTGTTTGTTTGTTTGTTTGTTTGTTTGTTTGTTTGTTTGTTGTTGTTGTTGTTGTTGTTGTTGTTGTTGTTGTTGTTGTTGTTGTTGTTGTTGTTGTTGTTGTTGTTGTTGTTGTTGTTGTTGTTGTTGTTGTTGTTGTTG